>JAURVB010002461.1:0-163226 GCA_033002965.1 Piper betle | reverse complement strand
ATATCTCTTCAAAGGATGTAATACTCTTTTACAATGGGTATAACACTTATTTTTTAGAAAAAAGGTGTAATCTCATACAAAATATCAACCGTGTGCTAGACACTCGCTTAAAATTAATTTGGTGAATGCGGTAAAAATTTCTTAAAGCTTTATTAGTGGTAAGAGGATAAACTAGCTTGATTACAACCTGTAAGAAAATGAAAATCAACAAAACTTTATTTAGTTAAATATCCACAACGAGTAATATATATGACATAATACTATCAATAATATTGTTGTACTTTGGTAAAACAATATTATGAAATAAGTAAAACTTTTTAAAATGAAATATTTATTGAGGGACACAAAATTATTATAGAATAATATTAATGATATTTTTTATAATTCATTGTCAAACTAATATTAGGAAATCAATAAAATCTAGAGCACATGCTAAGATATCATATATTTATTCAAATACCATAAAAAATTAACAATTTTCATTTTTATGACAATTGATGTATGTGAATAGAATTGAGAAGAAAATAATAGATAGTTTAATTATGTGTATGATAATTTTTTTTGATAAAAAATGATGTATTTCTTGAAGTGTAAAATATTAAAAAGTACAATAATAATTGAATAAATGTAAATTCATTATGATGATCTGAGTCCAACCATCTATTAAAAAGTTCATGGTAGATATTTAACTTTTTATACAAAAAATTTACATCATTTAAATTTTTTTTACAGTATAGGTATTTAATTTTTCATACAAAACTTTTAATAAATAGATATAACAAGTCTTTTTCTATTATAAGTATATACATGTCGACACTAACTCTTTATCTACATGTCAACTCAACTCTTTATCAATTCAAATGAGTTATATTAGATTATATTTGAAATTATTTATGTTTTCTATTTGTATTTATCTTTTTATAATGAATATTATTTTATAGTAATTTTTGAGGTGATTATATATTCTATGTTTATCTTTTTATTATGAATGTCATTCATGATTATTTTGAAGTACTGATTGTATTATTAATTTTAAAGTTGACTACGCTAATGTATAAATGCCATATGAATATTTAAAATTATTAAAAACTCTTAAAGAAAATTAAAAAGATATTATAGATTACTAATTAATATTATATCGTATAAAATAATATAGCATCCTAATTAATTACCAAACAACGGATATGATATTTGGTACATTATTATCTAATTGCCTTTTTAATTTCATATAAGTAGAATGTATAAAATTTTTGAAGTAAAAATTAATTATTTTCTTAACCGAGGCACTGTCATATCTTTTTATATATATATATATATATATATATATATATGTTAAAATGCTAAAAAATAATATAATTTATTATGAAAATTTATACTTATAAAAAAATAGGGGCTAGGGAAGGTCATAATAGCAAAAGCCGTTGGAATTTATATTTTATATTAGTAATACATTGAAGTTTAATAGGATGCAAAAATGATGAATTATTTTTTTATAAAGTATCAAGTTATTCTAATATTTAGTTTGGATTGTGCGATTTGATTTAGGAGTTACAACTGAACTCCTAATTACTTTAAACTCCAAAATGGTTAAGTTATATTTTTTTAAAACTACAATTAGTTAGCATCTTACACACAGAATTGATATCTCTTCACATAAACGCGCGAAACGTGCATATCATCCTCGCTTCCATCTTCTTCTTCCACAGACCACCCTTATAGTTTTGCTGTTTTGCATGTCCCAAAGTCCTGCTTCTACTTCTTCGATTATAATCTTATTCGCACTCTTCCTCCTCAACCCACATCTCCCCAACGTCGTCACCTGGCTGGCCTGTGCATTATGCTCTATCTATGAGGTTATATTTTGTTACAAACAATAAGTCTGGGTGTTTTTGCTTTCGGTGATGGCCATTGCATCATGCTCTGTCTATTGTGTTCGTGGTGAAATTGTTTGCTGAAAGAAATAACAACGATGTTTGATTTAGTGTGGATTCATAGGTACTGCTTTTTAAATTTCATTGTGTCGCTTCTTCAAAGTTAATTATTTGATGCCTCGTAAAAAAGAAAGTTTTATGCTTCAAGGAAGAGACTAGTTATCCTTTGTTTCCGCAAAATATTGCATATTTTGCACACAGATACGCATTTTCATGGTTTGCTTTTATCAAAAAAACCAGAGTTGCAGATCATAAAATGATAGGGCCGGTTGAAAGTTTGGTGAGTCTTTTATTTGTTTTGATGGGAATGTTTTTCTTATTTTAATTGGAATTTTTGGCTTGTTTTAACTTTTTTTATTTTATTTTATTTCATGTTGTTTGGGCTTTGGTTGGTCGTGTTGAGAAAAATCCCCTAAATTGGAGATCAGCAATAGCGAACACACAATTTTGGGAAAATAATACCCAAAAGAACACAAATAAAGACCAAAAGAACACAGAGATTTAACGTGGAAAACCCTCCTTCAATCGAGAGCAAAAACCACGGGCAACAACGAACAATTCACTACTTCAACCAAAGATGAACAATTCACTACGTCAACCAAAGATTACAGTCATCAAATATAGCGATCTACAAGAAAAATACTCACGCACCCTATATTATTGAGATTATAAGATTTTACTCAATTTTACTCTCTCTCTCAATACTCCGTATAAGATAAACTCGTGAATATTTTTCCCTCTTCTTTTATCTCTATATCTCTCTCTATCTATCTTTTTCTTGTCTTTTCTCCTGCTTGTTTTTTTTCTGAAATGAGGCAAATGAGATCCATATTTGTAAAGATAGTTTGAGGCTCTTCATCTCCCATGGAAAAACTAACAGACACTTCTGTTAATATTCCGAGATTGCTTTGAGACCCTTCAACCCTCCATGGAAAAATTAACAGTCACCACTGTTAATATTCCGAGATTTCTTTAGTATTCCGAGTGTAACAATGAGCTACACATCATTAATATTCATAATAACAAATATTAACAGGTCGGAATCATGGTTTTCAATGTGACTATATTTTTTGGTTTCGTTTGAATAGACTAGTTTCTGTTGTGCTGTCACTTCTAACAGATTTTAATATGGGGTGTGGTGCAGTCTAGATTGGGAAGATGAAATTGTAATTGAGTCTATTGATCGGCAATAGCAGTCGGAAGCCATGAAAATGCATGTGGGAATATTCAAGCAGTTGGTCTTGCTTTCCCTCCTTTCTTATTGTTTGTCTTTGGTTGTGGGGTATACAGACCCCGGTGAAATGGAGATTTTGGAGGAATTCAAGAAAGGGCTGAAACATCCTCATCTTTTGAATTGGCCTGATACAGGTGATCCTTGTGGAGATCGTTGGCCTAGTGTCTTCTGTAACGGTTATAGAGTGACTCAGATACAGGTTCAGAACTTTGGGCTAATAGGAACTTTTCCTCAGAACTTCAATAAGCTCAACAAACTATTTAACCTTGGGCTACAAGGAAACAAATTCAATGGAAACCTGCCCACTTTCTCTGGATTGTCAGAATTAGTGTGTGCTTGAACAAAAATGAGTTTCACACAATCCCATCAGACTTCTTCCAAGGTCTAACACAGCTACAGGTTTTGGCTTTGGATGGAAATCCCCTAAACCAATCTGGATGGTAGTTGCCTTTTGACTTGCAAAGTTCTTCCCAGCTGCGAAATTTGTCGTTGACAATAACCTCCTTGGTCCGATACCTGAATTTTGGGCTGTCTACCTTTCCTCACAAATTTGAATTTTGGAATGTCCAATAGATATATTGGCTTCCATGGTTTCATTGCAGCAATTGTTATTGGGTTTATCCCACATCGGTCGTAAAGGGTGTTGGTGACTTGTATATAGATTTATGGGAAAGCCTTATTTCTTGAGCCAATTTTTGGATTAAGAGGGGCCCGTGATACCTGTTGCGAATTTTAGAAGCCCGAGGGGTCCAATAGTAGTTTCAGAACTTGGGTGGGGGCCTAAAGGGCCTAATAAGTAATATCAGAGCCAAGTTCGAGCCGGGTCCGGGCTTGCCACGCCCGATGTGTGAAGGGAAGTTGATGATAATGGTTTTGGGCTACGCCCGATATATGAAGGGGAGTTGTTGGGTTTATCCCTTGTTGGTGACTTGTATATAGGCTAATGAGAAACCTTATTATTTGAACTAGCTTTTGGATTAAGAGAGGCCTGTGACACCTAAAATCTTTTTGAGGGCCCAAAGGGTCCAACAATAATTTCGGAGTTTGGGTTGGGTTGGGGCCCTTTCCCACAGACAATAAGTTCACTGGGATCATTTCACCTACTATAGCAAATTGCTCTGCATTGACAGACCTCTTACTTCAGAATAATCAGCTTGTTGGTCATATTCCTCAGGAGTTGACAGCTTTGCTATTGAAATCGTTAAAATTGGATTCAAATAAGTTGACTGGTGCAATCCCAAAATTTGGGAACATCAATGTGAGTTATAGTATGAATTCTTTCTGTCAACAAGTTCCTGGAGTACCTTGTGCACATGAAGTAGATGCTCTTTTGAGTTTTTTGGCAGACTAAGGTTACCCTCTGATTCTGGCATCCGATTGGTCTGGGAATGATCCATGCAACTGGTTTGGAATAGTCTGCAAGAGCAACAAGGTTTCTGCCGTTAACTTGACTCGTCTAAGACTCAATGGGACGCTAAGCCCTGCAGTTGGACAGCTTAACTCTTTGAGGTCAATAAATCTGGGGAAAACAACATTAACGTAGTGGTTTTAGATGAGTATACCCGGTTGAAGTTTTTTAATTCGTTGCACTTAAGTGAAAAAAATATCAGTCCCCCAGTGCCATCATTCAACAAAAATGTGAAGCTAAATCTTGATGGAAATGAGTTATTGACAGTTGGTAGCTCTGGTTCTTCTGCTCCAAAACATAGGTCATCACCAAATGCGCCTGGTAGCTCATCAAGGAGTTGGCTTACATTATGGGTGATAATTATACCACTAGTAGTTGTTCTGATCTTCTACTCGGACTCATATGGTATGCGCATGTTTGTAAAATGAAAAAAGGGCGCGTGAAAGCCCCTCCAAATGGGAATGGCCACGCGAGATAAAATTCTGATTAGAACTACAGAAGTTACCACCAACGACGCAAATGGAGAATTGTCTAATGATGCAAATAGTTCGCAAAGTAAAGATAGTGAAACTCATGTAGTTGAAAATGAAAACATGGCCATACCTGTGCAGGACATCCGAGATTGGACTAATAATTTTGCTTCAAAAATGAACTTGGTCGTGGTGCTTTTGGCACTATTTATAAGGGTAAACTTGAAGATGGGAGTCCCGTAGTGGTAGAAAGGATGGAATTGAGCATTTTGGGTGATGATGGATTGGCTAAACTTGATTCCGAGATTGCAGTTCTTTAACAGGTCATGCATCGGCATTTGGTGTCATTTCTGGGTTACTCACTGGCGGAAAATGGGAGGTGTCTTGTGTATGAACACTTGTCACAAGGTTTTCTGAGTAAGCATTTGTTCCAATGGAATACGTGCTCCAATTTGCCCCTTTATCATGGAAAACGAGGTTGAATATAGCCTTGGATGTGGCCAAGGGAGTGGAGTATTTCCATAATTTTACGGAGCAGACCATCATCCATCAAGATCTCAAGTCATTCAACGTTTTATTTGGGCATAATTTTCTAGCAAAGGTATCTAACTATGGATTGGCAACCAAGGCGGTTAGGTCCTTGGGCTACATGGTGCTCGAGTATGCTGGTATGTGGAAGTTGTTCATGCTGTTGAATTGTTTTTCTTTCCTGGGCAAATTTACATCTTTTAACACAGAAAATGAGGGGAAAGAACAGTGTCATATTCTCTTCCTCTACAAAATAGATGACATGGCAAAGTTGTATAGTTAGAACATTTCTTAAAAGATTCTATTGGCAAGGATAAGTTTATCATTTCCTTTGGGGATTATGGTTCTCAACATTTTGCCTGTACATGAAATTTTATTTGTAAACCTTTTCCTTATAACTAGCTCGAATGTCTTCTCTCTTCTATGGGATGACGTAATGTGATATTGTAATTCATTGGTTGCAGAGATAGTGAAGGTCTCAACAAAAATGGATGTTTATAGCAATGGTATAGTGCTCATGGAATTTGGAGGATTCCCTGCTTTCGATGACTCTCCACCCATGGATAGAAAACATATTGCTCAATGGTTCTTGCCCATCAAATCTAACAAAGAGATGCTTAGATCTATCGTTGACCCTGCTATTCAAGTTAATGAGGAACTTTTGAAAGTGTGTATTATTGCAGAACTTGCTGGGCACTGCACCAAAAGTGACGAATTGCAACGGCCTGAGCTGGCCCATATTGTGAGTGTTTTTGCGACCTCTTGTTGAGAAGTGGAAACCTACAAATGATGATCAAGACGATTGTATGGAGAAGGCCTCTGCTATCAACCTCTCGATCAAATGTTGAAAATATGGCAAGCCATAGATGCTTCTCCGTTTTACAACTCAAAAATAAACGGATCATAAGATTAGCATTCCCTCTGCACGGGGTGGAATTATCAAGTCCTTTCATTCATGGGTTTTTTATGAAATTTGATGTTGCCTTATTTTCTACATCTCAGCTGTGAGAATTTTTGTAGGCTCCTTGCAAATGCTACTCTCCTACTTAAACCAGTTCATCTCTAATCTTCCCATGGGAATCAGCTCCACAAGACAATCCCAATTACAAATAGCCCACATTCGTGCAACTTATTCTTAAGGCTGTACAGCTTCCAAAAGCTTCTCGTATACCTGTCTTGCAGACATGTCCTCAACCTGGTTTACAGAAAATAACATCAAATTATTTTATATATGTATATGGCAAACAAAAACGGAGTTTTCTCATAAAGCAACCTTAAAGCGTGTCCTTTAATATAAACTTAAAGTATAAAAGATAATTTTAGACCCATAGAGGGAGAAGCACACTTCTGCTACATATAAACTTACCACTAGAAGCTTTGACTTGTTATTCCAACCTCTTTGTAGTGTCATTTGGCTCAACCTCAAACCTAACACCTGATCAGGTTTGCAATTGTTGCATAGTCAATGCCATTTCTTCAAGCACAAAATTGAAAAGTGAAACATTGGAAAGGAAAAAAGGCACCACACCTTGCCCATAAACTCTAATAACTCATTGTTGGCTTCTCCACGAGCTGCTGGAGCAGCTACAGTTACACGCACGTCATCAGCATTAACTCCTAGTGACAAAAAAAATAAAGAAATACAACACTGAGAATGAATCCGACATTTGTTAAGCACGTGTGAGGCTCTATCCAGCTTGCCATTTCTAAAACAATCTAAAGTATGTGCTTACAACATAAGAAATTACTTGTAATAGCAGATCGTTGAGCACGGTCTTCTACTTCAATTGCTACTTGAACAAGGCCGCCTTCCAGTTGTGATATGCATGGGGGTACAGGGGCATCCTAAAAGAGGTAATGATAATATCTAGTTTATTCTAATAGACCAACCATATCAAACATAGTTTGGTTTCAAACAATATTAAAATTAATAAAAATTATCCAGTCCACATGTTTCAATATTGCAAGCACAAGTGGAATCAGTTCACAATATGCCACACTATCAGAATTTTTTAGGACGTGAACAAAAGATGCATATGCAATAATTTGGGATGGTACATGATAATGATGATTATAAAGAATTGTACTTCATGTCATTATCTCCTCTCTCGACATGAAGAAGGTTGTGGCTGGAATCACATCTGGTGTTAAACTCTACCTGCCTATTTACATGATTTTGTGTCACCAAGATGAACTAAAAAATCAACTGATGGCATAAAATCCATCCACTGACCACATCATAGCTGGGTTAGGGTAATAAGGAGGAACGAACAACTGTGAAAGTAGTGCCCTAGCAAGATTGCGCTGCACTGAATAGTCTTGACTATCTTAATAACTAAATCGTTATGTATTTGAGCAGGATGCGAATAACTACATCAAAAAGTGCAGCAGAATGTTCGACTAAGGAGTAATGACTTCAGGCACATGCATCGTACCATGCATTGCTTCTATCTTACATTGCTAGGTGAAAGAAAATAGAATATCACGAGGCAGTGGCAGCAAAGAGAGAAAAAGAACTTTAGATGAAGAAACAGTAATGCTTAATTTGATTAAAAGTTGAGAAAATCATCGAACCTGAGGATTTGTTTCTGCAGCAACTGAGCTTAGTGCACCATCAACAATGTAGATAAAGGAGGCTGCTTCCAATTCTTCCTCCATGCGGTAACCAACAAAGAGTTCACATCCCAAACAGTTCATACGATATTGCCGTTCCACCTTACCCTCCCCACTGGAGAAAAGAAGAATTTTGTTGATAATGTTAATGGAAAAACTCATGAAATACAGTGGGATATACAACGTAGTCAACAAAGTAAAATTCGTTGAATTTAACTCAGAATTTTGTTCCTGTGACAAAAGCACTGTAAACAATTCCACACGAAATTTCTTTTCACATGGAACCCAAGCAAGGAATGCCAGGGGCAAATTATATAATTAACAACTTAAGGTTCCATGAAAGAGGGATCATATACCGTTTGAGAACAACTTTCCCAGCCTCGGAAATATTCAACCTCACCAAGTGACTCTTCTTGCCCAGCACATACGCCTTATCAGTTCTCCTTCTAGGCAGTTTCTGCAACTGAGTATCTGCAAATAAAATTACAACATTGATCCCATAAAGAAAAGGAGACCAAATCGCTCCATAAATAAAAATTTTGCCACCTTACCCATCTCCAAAAGCACATTTCAAGCATGCTGAACATACTTTTAAAAACTGGCCTGACATAAATCTATTCCCATCACATGAATCCGACATTTATACATAGCAACTGAAAGCAATTATCCCATTCCACTGCCCATTATAACTCAAACATTTCAAGTTCAACAACCATAACATCTGGTTTTTGCTCCAAAACAATCAATAAAGAAGCCGTCATAGTTCATGACAACAAAAACCTCTCTTTTTGCCAAAAAAGTTCACAACCAATCAAATCAAGCAAAAAAGACCATAAATTGAAGAACTTTAGATGTTTCAACACAGCCTATATCTAAATAAAATCAAACGAGAGCAACAAAATTAGAGAAAGCGAGGCAAAAAAAAAGAAAAGTGAGCACCAGTGATGAGAACGTGGGAAGCGCAGAACTTGCAGTAGTAAACGAAGAGGTCGGAGTCGGGGCCGTCGGGAGCGGCGTCCTCGCTAGAGTAGGTGTGGGTCGTCCTCTTCGGCATCTTCGCTGCGGGCCGCCTTGGCCGGAGCCGGAGAAAGCTGCCGACTTTCTTCGCCGGCCGCGTCGGCAATCCGATCTGCGGAAAAATGCAGGACGATCGGTCGGGGTATACGCCTAGATGAATTTACCTTACTAGCCCTACGTGGCCTCCTTCTCCTATAGCCTACTCTTGGTTCGGTTCAACCTCGGTTTGTTTGTATTTGTAGATCCATACCTAAATAATAAAGAGCACATGAGTGGCCTGCAATCCATGCAATATGTATACTTAGCAGAAAATTAGGATAAGTAATAATACATGGATAGTTAATTTAGGAGAAATTAGGTAATTAACTAACAGAAAATAGGTAGTTAATTGGTACCCAATTATTAGAACTCGAATCGTCAATTCATCATAAGAGAATCTTTTAATACAATAGAACGGTAAGTGATGTGGATTATTTAATGTCGGCTGAATCAGAAGGAAATTATGCAGGAGCTTTTACAAAATTATGCAGTAGTTGATTGGTTGTTGTGTGTTATATAACTAGTTCCAATTTGCTGGTCTGTCCATCTAATTAAATTAAGAATACTTGTGTAATTTTATGAGGTGGTTGAGAGGAGAGGAGAGGAGAGGCGGAACATATTGGCCTCTCAACTTTTCAGCAAATTTGATCCTCTCCATTTCTTGTTACCACCATTTTCCATGTTTGGAAGATATTCAAGGCCAAGCGTGAAAGGGACGTCATCATTTCCGATCCGGGCATCTCCAACGTGTACTTCTTCGCCTTACACTCCAGCATCTCCACCATGGCCGGCACTACCATCAGGTAAGTGTTGACAGGGTTGAATATCGAGTGCGGGCCGGTGCCGCGCTTCTTCATGCCACTGTAAGTGCTCTTTTCGGCTGTTCACGGAGCCGAGGTGAGTATGTTGCGCTCGACGACATGGTCAATGTAGATGAAGTTTCGGGCTTGCATATCGACATAGCTAGGGTTGCTAATTGAACGAGCTAACTCGTGAGTATTTAGTGTTCAGCTCGATTTGGCTCGACTCGAAATTCGACATTTAAATGTTTGAATTCGAACTCGACCGAACTTGAGCAAGGTCGTATTCGACATGACTCAACTCGGTTATAATTTGAATTCGATTCGAACTCGACTCGTAGCTCGATTCGAACTCAACTCGTAGCTCGATTCGAACTCGACTCAATAAAAAAAATATAATAATATACTTTTTTATATTATATCTTATTTATATATATACAATATAATAACAAAGAAGCGAGATAGTTGAGATGGTAAGTATAAAGTTGTGGGCTCATTCCACATTGATAGCATTTTTTAAAGTGAGGTACTTTTGACTTAATCGAGCTGGTTTCGAGCTCGCAAACGAGCTGGATTTGAGCTTGGGAAAATTAAACAGTTTAAGTGTATTCAAGCTCGAATCGAGCTGGTTTCGAGCTCACGAACGAGCTGGATTCAAGTTCGGGAAAATTAAACAGTTTAAGTATATTCAAGCTCGAGTCGAGCTAGTTTTGAGCTCACAAACGAGCTGGATTCGAGCTCGGAAAAATTAAACAGTTTAAGTGTATTTAAGCTTGAGTCGAGCTCTTTGAGTCGAACTTGAGCATGTATGTTTAAAATTTGTTCGATTTTGAGTTGAGTTCGTTCGAGCAGAGTTCGAACACAAGTTGAGTTCGACTCGCTCACTCGATTAGCACCCCTAGATATGGCCTTAAACAGTTTAAGTGTATTTGAACTCGAGTTGAACTTTTGAGTCGAACTCGAACATATATGTTCAAAATTCGTTCAATCTCGAGTTGAGTTCGTTTGAGCCGAGTTCGAACACAAGTTGAGTTCGGCTCATTCACTCGATTAGCACCCCTAAACGTGGCCTTAGCCATGGTAGAAATTGATGGGCTTCGTTGGAGGCTGCCCCACGGGTCTTAGACGGCGAAGAAGCGGGTGATGGAGAGGCCGTAGATGTGGTTGTATGTGTGGGTGATCTCCTCGCCACCACCTTTTTTTTCTTTTGTGGCGGCGTAGAAGCTTGCCGGCTGGTCGGTGTGGTCGTCCTCCGAAGGGGACCTTGTCGTTGAGTCTGTAGACGGAGCTCGACAAAGTGCAGGTCGCGAGCAGGTTGACGAGGGCAGCAACGTTTCTGTGGGCGTTCAACGGCGGGTTGGCGTAGCAGACGCCAGCCTGGGCGGCAATGTGCATCACGTGCGTGAAGGCGACGATTTCCAAGAGTTTGGCAAGGAGAGCTGGAATCGGCAACGTCACGGCGCCACCCCACTTCTTGAGGGCGAAGAAGACGTGGGAGCCGAATAAGCCGGCGTCACCAGTGACAATCACGAACATGTCGGCTGCAGCGCTGCGGGAGAGGTCGGCGCAGGTCTTGACCTGCTTCTTCCACAGTATCCCGCCCCAGGAGGTGGCCGTATAGTACTTGGTACTGGTGTCGACGAAGCTCTGCAAACTGAGGTAGGAGGCGGTGAAGGCGACGAGAAAGAGCGTCCATGGGGAAGGTGGAGGCGTGGCGGTCTGACCACAATGGTGGTGGGTGGCCGGCATGGGTTTGTACTGCCTCGGCAGATAGATGATGATGGTGGGTGGGCAGCCCAATTGGTTTTTGGAGAATCTGGAAATAAGGAAATGAATTGTTTTTCGCTGCTCTTCGAGGTGAAGGTTTAACGCAGCATCCAGGCAAGCAAGGGGAAGCTTAAGATGACGAGAGTGCATAATATTGGTCGACGATGGCAAGCTCTCTGCGGGAGAGGATGAGGGAGACAAAGGGCTGTCTTTTTCCACCATGCAATGCAAGTCCTATAAATGTTTTTAAAAATATACAAACTAAAAATGATGGTTTATATTAATTTATTTTGATTTTTCTCTTGAGTCTTTTATAATAATTTGTTTTTGTTTAACATAAATGAAAAATTTTATATCTATATTTGTTTAATTAATGTTGTTTTATTTTTACCGCAATTTTTTCAAAAACTAAATGTATGCTTTTGCGTGTATTTTGAGTGTTTATTATTTATTGTAAAATATGTTCACTAAATAATATATTCATTTAATTACTGATTGTACATTGCTTTGGCCTCCATTCTTTCAAATATTTGTTTATAAGATTTAAATATAGCTTAAGTGTTAATTATTTTTGTGGAAAATATAATTATTATTTTTTGGAATGAAAACATGCCCTCGCATTGCACGGGTCTTGACTAGTTGGTTTGAATCAAAGAACAGGAAGAGTATAGTTAGCGCAACGTTGGATTATATTTATTTATATATTTCATTTTGGAAAATTGTAAGCAATGAAAATTTGTTTCAGATTTGGAAATTAATGTCTCGATTTTTCACTGTAGAAAAATAACTCTACTTTTAAATATTGATCAGAATTCCGCATATTCTATTTATCATGGAAATTCCCGGAGAATTAATTAGAAGACATTGAATTATTATTAATCTAATTGCTTGCATTCATTACGGACGGCATTATATAATTTAAAAGTTATTTATTATTTTTATATTTAACTAATTTCAAGTAATTTTAATTTTAACATAATTTTAAGTTGACTTAAAATATAATACACTTTCATTAAAATTTTTTTAATATTAATTTATATTATTTGATTTGTTTTATAATAGGTATTTATTTATTATAAACTTATATATTATATTTGTTTGCAAATATCTTAATATATTCTTATTTATCAATTTGTTAATTTTATAAATCTTAGAATATGGTTTGGTTTTAAATTTTTTAGATAGGTTCCTTCTAATTATAATCATAAAAAGGGTAAACTTATAATTTGATTCGTTTTTATGAATAGAAAATAAAGAATAACATCAATTTAAAGGATGAGGCGTTGTATTAAAACCCTTCAGTTTTATATATCGGTAAATGGTTTGTTTGAACTCCTAGTCAAATCCTCGAGTTAAACACTAAATTAAATCGAGTTCAAGACCCCCTTACGAGATTATGGCAATGGTCATAAAAAATTAGAACATGTTTAGTAATGTAAAGCTTTCCTGGAGATGAATCATTGAAGCAGAGAGAAAAAACAAAGTTAATGCTCGGGAGGACCTTAAGTCACAAATTAACCGGGTAGAGCTTACATAAGCAATTTTACATTTGGATACTATATTGAAAAAAAATGAGTTGAAAATTATTTAATGTGTGAACCAGCTAGAACAAATTGATTCATTGAGCATGGAACTGTAACATAAGGAATGGTGCAAAACGAAACATAGACAAAACTTTGATTGCACCATATATATCTGACATGACCCAAAGATGGTTGCCTACTCAAAAAACAGAGATTTTCTTCCTGTAATAACCTACCATGTATCTGAATTCTAAACCAACACAAGTTAGATAGCTTTGCTTAGGCGTACAAAGTGGGCAAAAACATGCATAGAAGCTAGTTAAGTTTTTACAAAGAGAGGAGGCATTGATCAAGGGGTCCGAGGCTTTGCAGGTTTCTTGCCATTATGGTGCAATGGATCCGGGCCCGAAGGAGCCTTCCTCAGGTTCCAGCTCACCACAGTGCTCTCACCTTCCTGGAAATGCCTCTTGTTCGCCCAAGATGACTTCAAGCTCTTCAACAAGAACGCCTTGGAGCTCGCCATTCCAAGCAACTGAAAAAAACAGAAGAAGATTATATGGTCGTGACATCAACCTCAACCTGCAAAATAGAACTCTTACTGTCAATACGCTAGAAGACGGCTCATATATACCTTTCTCTGACCCTTCGCAACGTATTTTACCGAAACTTCTTTAAACTGGAATTTGGATTCTGCTTGATCATTGCTCGAACCTGCATGCAAAATTTATCGACTCATTCCTAAATATATATAAGCTTCGATTTAGAGGCTTACTAGCTAGTTGAAAGTTGGAAGCCAGATAACAACAAGAGCTCTGCATGCATACCATGGCTCAATTCCAAGGCAAGGCAAAATGACACCACTATGATACAAAGGCAAAGAATAAACCTCTGAAGCACCATCGCCAGCCTTGTAAGAAAGTATTAAAGGGCTGTTAGAGCCCCAACCAGAAGCTTCATTAGTATTTATATAGAATAAAGATTGCGGTGGGGAAGACAAAGTAGGCATGCAAAGACGGATTTTGCAAGATCTGCCCACTTAATTGCTTTTCATGCTGCCATTGAAATGAATTCAATTGATGGGGAATTTGAAAAGCAGAGAACTAAAAGTCTTTATGCCCGGAACAGCGGGAAGGCAAACAGAGGTTATTAGATAAAGATGTAGTGAGCGAGATTGAGAGATGAGAGAGGAACCTTATCTGCGAAATATAATGAGATGACTCTTGTAATCAACTTTACTTGAGTGGCAATGGAGAGTGCGGCGGCGGCACCAGGTCTCTGTCGGCACGTGCCGGCGCCTGCAAATTTCACTTGACAGAGTATCTCTGCATAGCGGCCGTTTCTGGCGAAGAAGGAGATCATTGCATCAGCAATGGAGGAGGATCATGCATCTTTCTCCACCAAGTTTCCTTCTTCGTTGTCTCTAACTTTGTAAGGTACAAAGATGACGATGGACCTTCCGAGGAAGTGAGGATCTCAGATGCTGTCACGGAGGTAAACAGCTTACGTCACCAAATGCCCTGTGATTTGAAGGCCTTGCAGCAAACTTTAGCGGCCGACTACCACCATTTTATCAGGTTAGCACCTGCAGATTACATGTATTTTTTCGTCATACACAAAATATTGCCAGGACCCTTGTCCTTGCATATTCTTTCTGGTCTATGGATATGATGAAATCATAAGATTGATTTACATTATGAAGACGTGAGGAAGTTCAGCTTCAAGGGAGTTAACTTGTAAATATACTTTACTAAATCATGGTTTTTGAATACATACATCACTTCATCTCACAGAATAAACATGTACTTCAGAATGAACGACTACTCAATCGAACAACAAAATCACAGCAAACAATATTATATAGCACATAGGAGGAAAGCATAGAATCCGCTTATGGAGGAGGAAAAAGTATCAAACTCCTAGCTGCTTCCGAGTCTTCCCCACAAATAGACCTCTGGATTTAATCATTCCGGGCAAGCAACCAATGAAAGTACCCATCGGCAACTGAGCCACGGCATCCTTCCGGCCAAGCGAGACCATTGCCAACGTACTTCCTGCCTTGTAAGAGCCAAAAGTACTTTCACTTCCTCCGTTCATCACCATCTTTATGTTTTTGGCAACTAAAAGAGCATGTGCTTCAGCATAAAATCCCTGCTTGATTTCCTGTTTAATAGAAAAAATTGTTAGTCATTCATGTAAATGAGAGGCAAAACAATTTTCGTTTAGGTACGAGATGTGGTTCTCAAAACTCAAATTACCCAGTTATCTTTTACAAGGTTCGAATTAATAACAAAAGTTAAATCTAGTCTTCCACCATACAAAAAAAATACTGCCTTCACCAACTCAAGTTCAGAGAGCAGGGAACAGATTAAATAATGGGATGATGAAGAGTAATGCTTTGCAAATATGTATAGAAAATAACGAAGGGCCATAGAAATAAGCAAAGAAGCAGAAAATTTTACTTACAGGGACATCAGTAATATCACCAATGGCAAAAATGTTCTTATGACCCTTGACCCTTAGGTGTTCATCTACCATTACTCTTCCATTTGAATCCAAACAGACCTTCATACATGTGTCCTGCAGCCACGATGAACCAAGCTTTGCCCCAACACAAACAAAATGACAATCGGCAGCTATGGTCTGTCCATTGGAAGTCACATATGCTCCTTCCTCAGTTTTTGCATCTACATTCACAGATTGGCCCAAGAGCACATCCACTTTTCTCTTCACTAACCAATTTAGAGCTTTCTTTGATGCTTTTGCCCCAATAAATTCCACCAATCGTGATCCACGATGAACTATTGTGACCTTCTTGTCCGGGAAGTCCACTGTAATCTCTCCGGCCAACTCAACCCCCGTAGGCCCTCCTCCAACAATCAGTATCGACTTGGCAGACGTCACTTTCTCGTTCACTAGTTAAAATAATTGAGCATAGAATAAAATAACTACTATTAGGAAGGGTTTAAGAAAATGTAGATATCATGATAGTAGACCCATTAAGTAGCAGGCAGTGTTCTATATAAGACAATGAAAAACCTTTTAAATTACATTTTCAATTTATCTATTCATGTTAAGGGATAATACGAGACAATGATGCATCTGAGTTGTAATGGTTTATAAATAACCCTGCCAATCAGCATTGACTGCAGTGAGAATTAGGTAGTTAAGGTTTCCATGATCCGCGTTAAAAAAGAAAAGGTTTTGATGATCATGGTATAAGGATCATGTCTAAGAGGCAAGGCAACATATCAAAAAGTGGCCAAAATTCGGCAGACCAATTTACCTGTCTGAAACTCGGTAAGCCTCTCTGTTCTGGTTGAAGGCACCGAGTAGGCATGGCCTGTTGCTATGACAAGGAAGTCAAAAGCAACTACACGACCATCCGCTGTCTTGACCTCATTTTCCAAAATGTCAACAGCTGAAGATAGTATATGCGTTCCATTCTTCAAATAATCTTTGTGGTTAATCACTGTCTTCTCAGCAAATTTTGGCTCCACAACTGATCTAGGCCAAGTCCATGGAATCTCAAAGTACTCCTTGCTGCCCATCAAAATTCAGTATTCACAATAACTTCTCATCAACAACAAAAGCAGTACAAAGAGTATGGCATGATGCAGGCCCCAATTTTGTCAGAAATAAATATATCTCACGCTATATCAAGCAGGATTTTTGAGCATAGCTAGCTCTCCTTTTTTGTCTTTTTTTTCCATTTCTTTTTGCATGGTCAAGAATACAATCACGTAGCTAATATGGTATTTGATAACTTTGAAGTGCTTTGAAGTCCAGCCAAGCATCCTATTCATTTCTATTGTCATGGCTTCTTATGCTCGAGATCTTCTAAACTTACCAAAACCAAATAAAAACACTTCCTCACTCGGAATCTATCTCTAAAAGAAACCCTCTGAGTACAGAAAGCAAAACACATCCCCTATATGTTCTAACAACTTTTTGCAGCTCCTACTTCGTTCAATATACACAGGGCAAAGCCTAATATTAGACTACAGTGTGAATTTCCTTATACCACCAACATCAATCACATAAAGATTCAATTTTGTCCAAAAAAAACAAAAAGACCCGGCGCAGTTGATCATCAGAAATACAAAACAGAACAGAGAATGGACTCACGGATCAATGAGATAAACATCTGCATGTTGTTGAAGTGTTTTGGCAATCAGTGCACCGGCGACGCCACCTCCAATCACCACGACCCTACTCTTTCCCGCCATTTCTATCTTACCAAGTTATAAAAAGAAAAATCCAGAATCCAACAAGCCAAAAGCCTCAATGGCTACCTCAGTGAACGCTGCAATGGTTGGCAATGGTCATCTCCCACCTCCATTTATATGCATAGACAGCACACAAACGCGTCAAGCTTCGCTTTGATCCCTTCCCTACCAAGAAGTCATCTTCAGCATCTCATTTGTTTGTCAAAGGCCTAGAACGTTCCCATAGACAAAGAGTATGTATATATATATACCATAAAAACCGGATAAGATTACGTAACTAAACCTTGAAAATAAAGGTCATCATGTTCAGATAGTAAGTTGTCAAAAATCTTCTGTTTTGAAACCACAAATGAGCGTCATCTCGATGAATCCAGAAGCCTCTTCTCCTTCTCCCTCCCTTCTTTTCAACGTTTGTACGCTTCCTTCAAATATTGTGGACTTTGTTTCGCACGTAGCCGGTGGCGATCTAGCTCCGCCTAAGTACGGCGGCGCTTCAGTTTCACGGTCACGCTGCGTTCTCTGCCCCTCGCCGGCGCGGGAAGGCTTTGAAATGATCGGAAGAAACGAAGGCTTTAATTATGGACGTGATGAAAATTAGTAAAATTAGGTGTGACTTATTACTTTAAATTCAAATATTGGTGACTAATTATCTACGTAAAGAAATAATAAGTTAGGAGCTGTAATTTTCTTAATTACTTTATTTAAACCGATATAAATTATTAACAATGTTTTTGAATTATAAAAAGGCATTGTAATTAGTAAAGCTGTGGATATTTTCTTAATTACTTTATTTAAACCGATATAAATCATTAACAATGTTTTTGAATTATAAAAAGGCATTGTAATTAGTAAAACTGTGGATATTTTCTAGGCATGTAAAACTGCGCACGACCAATTAAAATGCCACCACACACTGCTAGCTCGTATCCAAGCTGGCACATAGGAACCCCGGCGTAGCCAACGCACACCTCAAATGGCGGCCATATCAATATCAAAATAGTTTGAAGAAAATAATCACTCCCACAAAATTACTTAATTGTTATTATTTACCAAGACCCTAAATTAATTTGCTGGTTCAAGCAAATTGGGCCTGGTCGTGGGCTCATTAAGTGACACAAATAATACCCATTTACTGTTGATAGATTCAAATTAGGTACAAAAATAATCTTTATCATAATCTGGGTGCAGGGTGCCTGTTCCTGTCATTCAATATAGGCTCGCTATGAGGCCCAACTGACCAGCAAATTCGGTGTAATTTACCAACTTAAACCAACAACAAACCTATGTAGGTCATTCATGCGGTTTGCAACATATTTACAAAAATATGAGATACAGTAGAAATCATCAACTTGTACTCTCTTAACATCCAAACACATAATTTTCAACCTCATAACCCAGTGATGAAGTTCGTCCTCATGGCCATCGACTGAAGCGAAGTTTTGAAGAGCTTCTGCTATATCACTGTACTACATGCATTCACACACAAAAATAATTGTTGTGTTTGCAACTGCTTCTAACTCTGCTTGTAGAAAATATTCATTTGTCGATCATCCAAAACCTCCAATATCAACATATCATTGAGTGTCAAAATAAACAGACCACCCTGCTTCAAAACCAAAATTGAGATTAGTAAATGTAAGGATTAGAAGAAGTTGCATAAGCATCTTTAGTAGCAAACACAACATTTCTCTTCTCTGTCCACACATAATCATCGGGTAATTAAGTAGTGAAATCAAACGCTGGCAAAAGTCTAATAACATGACATGATTTAACCTTCACCAAATACCCTTCACCATTATATACATTGCAATTTGAAAGTGATATCATACAATGAGACAAAGGTTCTCCTAAAGGAAGTTGTTCCCTCTTTGTAACCGGCTTCTAGAAACTTTTAAAATGCACTGAGCTCCTCCCATATATATAGATATAGCTGCCAATGTAACAACTTGTTTCTATAGATTAATAGCAAGTTAAGCATTTTCATTTTTTTCATTTTAGGAAAAACTATGTTATATCTGTTGGGCTCTATGGGCCCCCAAAAGGAACTTATAATAGGTGTAAGAACAATAGTATTAGAGCTTAGTTAGTTTTGGTATTGCCTAGAGCCAGCCCGAATTGAATTCTCCTGAAACTTTATTGTAATATGTAGACTTAGCATATGGTGAGAATGTGATGATTTGGATGAGTTAGCCCAAATTAGAATCTTCTAAAACTTCACTATAACTTGTAGACCTAGCATATAGTGAGGGGGAGATAATGCAGGTGGTATAATGTGTGAGGGGGTGAATGGTTAGATTTATCCCACATCATGTTTGGAGGTGACTGGTGATTGTTGACTTGTATACAGGCTAATGTGAAAGCCTTATTCTTTAAAATAACTTTTGAATTAAGAGAGACACATGAAACTTATTATAAGTTTATTTTGGGGGCCCGAAGGGCCCAAGAATATCGCATTCTAAGTGCTCAACAAATGATAGAAACAGATTGAATTTGGATAAAGATTAAAGAGAACACTCTCTTGACACCTCGTTCACAATTAATCTTAATAAAAACCATATTTAAGTGCTCAGCAAATAATAAAATTGGATTGAATTTGGGTAAAGAGAGTTCTCTCAGGATACCAGAACACCTTGTTCGCAGTTAATCTTAATAAATTCATACTACTGTTTACAAATACTTGAAATCATAAATTAAAAAAAGTTTAACAGATGGAAGTCCTACAACATCAATTTCCTATTTTTTCTTCTAAAGTAATTACTTTGTTCACCATTTCAACGACAAAGACAGCCATTCATATTCTCAATTACAACGGAAGAATAAATTATAAGAGAGGAAATAAAGTGAGCTGCACTTGCAGCGCAGCCTTCAGATTTACGAGCATGGTGTTGAATAAAAAACTTTAAACTTTAACCAAAATTATATAGATGATAAAACCATCATCAATAAAACTTTCTTCATATCAAATCATCAAGAAAATAAATTTAATAACGGAAGCGTACCTGGATCCATAATAGTAAAGCAATTCTTTGATTTCTTCTGGTTTGATCTTCCAAATTCTACACCGGTTCTCCAAAGCCAGAGTTCCTGGATGATGGGATACCAGAAAAGAAAAACTACGGTGCGAATTTGGGGACCATAACCGTATTTATTCGTATAACCGTATTTATCCTTATCTTTCATAATTCCAATTTAACCCATCATAAATTAGAGATTACGAAAACGGTATCTACACATATTTATCCATACTCATCTTAAATATATGGTATCTCCACATATTTATCTTAAATATTAATGACCCATTAACCTTAACTTTAATAGATCAATTTAATTTAGGCCCAAACCTTATTAATAGCATATGATACAATTATATACTTGTATATATACGTCCAAAATCCAACAATCTCCCACTTGGACTATATATATAAAGATAATTGTATATTACCGTATGAGCTCCAAAATAACATACGCTATTATTCCAAAATAACAATCTCGTCCATTAATTAATGTTAATATAGGATCAAGGCGATTTTCGTTACATTTATCGTAACTAAACCCATCCATGGTCACATACATCAACATAATTAAATGACATAGATCAAGTATGGATGTGTAGCATGAAAATTACATGTAATTTGATCTGAACATGCCTAATTTTCAACTGGTCCAACCTTATGAGATCACCAAAATAGAGTGAAACATAAACCAAATACCTCAACAAAACAAACTCCCACTAAAGTAACATATCATCAAATGATACAACACCCAGATGAGCAACATACTCATGAAAGACCTTGGGCGGTAAACTTTTAGTAAGTGGATCCACAATTATAGAGTTTGTCCCAATATGCTCTATAGAGACTTTACCGAAACTTTATCACTCTAAACTCTTTCTTTCACAACAAGGAACTTGATCTCTATATGTTTTGATTTAGATGAGCTCCTGTTGTTATTTGAATATGATACTGCAAACTGATTGTCACAAAATAACTTAAGTGGTCTTTCAATATTATCAATAATGCGCAGCCCTGTGACAAAATTCCGCAACCATATTCCATGATTGGATGCCTCATAACAAACTATGAATTCAGCTGCCATGGTGGAAGAAGCTATGAGTGTCTGCTTAGCACTCTTCCAAGAAATAGCTCCTCCAGCAAGCAGGTAGACATAGCTTGACATCCACTAAAATCAGAATCAGAATACCCAATGATCTCAAGTTGATCTGACTTCCGATAGGTAAGCATGTAATGTTTTGTTCTCTGAAGATACCTTATGACTCTTTTGGCTGCTATCCAGTGATCCAATCACGGATTACTTAAATATCTGCCCAACATTCCAACAATATACGCAATATCTGGACGCGTACATACTTGAGCATACATAAGACTTCCTATTGCTGAAGCATAGGGAATCTTTTGCATTTCCTTTCCTTCTATATCATTTTTAGAGCATTGATTGAGACTGAATTTGTCTCCTTTAGAAACAGGGGTATCTCCTGGTTTACAATCTTGCATGCCAAATCTTTTAAGCACTTTTTCTATATAGGTCTTTTGTGATAATCCAAGTATACATCGAGAACGATCCCGATGTAGTTGAATTCCTAATACAAAAGACGCATTTCCAAGATCTTTCATTTCAAATTTCTTTGATAAAAAACTCTTGGTTTCGTGCAAGAAACTTATATCATTATTGGCAAGCAATATATCATCAACATATAAAACCAGAAAAATATACTTACTCCCACTAAACTTATGGTATATACAATCATCAATAACATTCATCTCAAAACCAAATGAGAGAATCACTTGATGAAATTTGTGATACCATTGACGAGAAGCCTGCTTAAGTCCATAGATGGATTTCTTTAATTTGCAAACCATATTCTTTGAATCTCCCGATACAAAGTTTTCTGGTTGCACCATATAAATTGTTTCATCAATGTCACCATTTAGAAACACAGTCTTTATATCCATCTGATGTAACTCAAGATCAAAATGTGCCACTAATGCCATAATTATTCTGAATGAGTCTTTCGATGAAACTGGAGAGAAAGTCTCATTATAATCCATGCCTTCCTTTTGAGTAAAGCCCTTTGCAACAAGACGAGCCTTATATCTTTCTACATCACCTTTCGAATCCCTCTTGGTTTTAAATATCCATTTACAACCAATAGGTTTCGCACCTTCAGGCAATGGAACAAGATCCCAAACGTCATTAGCTTTCATGGACTTCATCTCTTCATTCATGGCATCAATCCACCTTTGAGAATTAGAACTCTTCATGGCTTGATGAAAGTTGATTGGATCATCTTCCACCATTCCAATATTATCCTCATGTTCTTCGAGAAAGATGACATAATCATCCAAAATTGCATTTCTCTTTTCTCTTGTGGATCTCCTCAATGGCATTTGCTCTTGAGGTTGTTGAGTTTGCTTCTTCAGATATAACTTGATTAGGGAGATTCTCGACATTGTCTTGTAATTCTGGTATTGTTTCTTGAACAACATCAGGAATATAACCTTGATCCTGATTATTGTCAAGAACAATCATGGGAAGAGAATCAGATTCTTCTTCAAAGACAAAGTCTCTAACTTTATTTCCCTCTCCAAACTCAACATCCTCAAAGAACTGGGCATTTCCCGTCTCAAAGAATGACCTTATTGTGGGATCATAAAACTTATATCCTCTAGACCTTTCAGAGTACCCAACAAAATAACTGCTAACTGTTCTTGAGTCCAGTTTCTTTTCATTTGGCCTATAAGGCCTTGCCTCAGCTGGACAACCCCAAATGCGTAAATGCTTAATACTGGAGTTTTTTTTCAGTCCATAATTCATAAGGGGTCTTAACAGTTGCCTTTGTTGGCACTCTATTAAGAAGATATGCTGCTGTCTTTAGTGCCTCACCCCAGAGTGAATCAGGTAAAGTAGTATGAGCAATCATACTTCTCACTATGTCCTTTAATGTTCGGTTTCGTCTCTCAGCAACACCATTCATGCTAGGAGTACCTGACATTGTGTATTGTGGGACGATTCCGCACTCTTCTAGGAATTTGGCAAATGGTCCTGGACATTGTACACCTGATCCATCATATCTACCATAGTATTCACCACCACGGTCAGATCTGATAGCCTTAATAGTTTTGTCGAGTTGGTTCTCAACTTCAGCCTTATATGCCTTAAACACGTCCAATGCTTGAGACTTCTCATGAATGAGATATAGGTAACCATAACAAGAATGATCGTCTATGAACGTAATAAAATATTGTTGACCATTCCAAGAAGCCGTAGAAAATGGCCCACAAATATCCGTATATATTAGTTCTAAGACACTTGAAGATATATTGGCACCTAGTCTCCTTATATTTGTTTGTTTTCCCTTAATGCACTCAATACAGACTTGAAAATCTGATAAATTAAGAGAATCAAGAATTCCATCTGACATAAGTCGTTCAATTCTTTGTTTAGAAATGTGTCCTAAATGCTTGTGCCAGAATAAAGCAGAATTCTCATTGGTTAATTTTCTTTTCGTACCACATAAACCCACATGCAAAGTTTCATTAAAAGATGCAATAGTATCAAGTAAATATAGATTATCATAAAAAGACAAGGAACCCGTACCCACAATATTTGAATTTAGAAAAAGACTAAACTTATTATTTCTAAATGAACAAGAATAACCAAATTTGTCCAATATAGAAATAGAAACTAAATTCCGTCTAAAAGACGGTACTACATATGTCTCTTTCAAATCCAAATAATATCTTGTCTTTAACAATAATCTAAAAATCCTATTGCCTCAACTATAACTGAGTTGCCATTACCCACATAGATGAATCTTTCAGCATCATTTGGCTTTCGGCAACTCAGGCAACCCTGCATTGACACACTTATGTGAGTAGTATCACCCGAATCTAGCCACCAAGTGTGTATTGGTACTGAAACTAAATTAACCTCAGAACAAACAAAATTACGAAATGGACCTTTATTTACACACCAAGTGTGATACTTAGTGCATTCCTTCTTCATATGTCCAGGTTTACCACAAAAGAAAAACAGCAAGAAGCCTGATTTTTTTCTTATTTTGTCTTGATAGGTACTAGCCAAGTGAGTACTTTCAGCCTGTTCTTGCTTCAACCTTTCTTCTTCTTGCACACAATAAGAAATGAGCTCATTAAGAGTCCATTTGTCCCTTTGACAGTTGTAACTGACCTTGAATTGACTGAATTGTGCCGGAAGAGAAATTAAAACTAAATGCACGAGCAAATCTTCAGATAGCTCTAACCTTAGTGCTTTTAGTTTTGAAGCAATATTTGACATCTCTAAGATGTACTCTTTTATGCTTGTTTTGCCTTTAAACTTCATTGAAATCAAGTTCGACAAAAGCGTACTTGTTTCAGCCTTATCGTTTTTTACAAAACGCTTTTCAATTTCTTTAAGAAACTCACTGGCTGTAGTAACCTTTTCAGACACATCGCCCCTGAAGGTTTCTGGAATCCCACGCTTCATGATCATAAGACTCATGCGATTTGAACGTTCCCACTTCTCAATGTCCCGTTTTTCCTCAATGGAACTTTTGTCCATAAGAGAAGCAGGTTGTTCAGTCCTTAATGCAAGGTCAAGATCCATGTAGCCGAGAACGATTATCACATTCTCTTTTCAATCCTTAAAATTATCTTTAAGCATAAGAACTGAATTGATGTTGGCAGAAATCATATAAGCAGATTGATTAACTGAATCCATAGAACAAAACAACATGCCCATAATAAGATTAATAATTCAAATAATAGTTAATCCCATCGACAGATACCTAGCACAACATTAATATTTAGTCTTTGGACAGAAATATTAATTTGTAAGTGGTACTCTCAGTGCAATAATCAAATATGGACAATAAATCCTGTCAAATAATAAACCTTCCTTTGGGCTGATTTATTATCCACATGGAAACTTGATAATTATCTCATATTTATTACCGCAAATGAATATATAATTCTGTCAAATATTAACCTTCCTTTGGGCCGATTAATATTCACATGAATCATATACCCACAACCGTCTTAATATTTTAAAATAAATTAATTTCTACAAAAGAGGCTACTTTGGCAGCATATTATAGTCCTTAATAAATTTTAAAATATTAATCATAACTGAACCATAATTTGAATTTAATAATCCCAAATAACATAAAACTGAAAAAGGTTATAAAAATATCTTTATTTGGAAATTTCTGAAATTATAACCTTTTGTAACTTTATTGTCCTCATTTGATATTTAACCAAAAGAGGACCTTGATTTGGGAAAAATATCCCATAAACTGATATTGACAGTGCAAAATTTGGGCAAAGTAAAATACATAATCACCATATTCACCATCCAAAATTTAGGGTATTCTAAATAAGTTGAAGAAGATTGGTTGTAAACCATGTCAATTTTGGTGAATAAGGGAATACTGTAAATTCGAACCATAAAATTTTCCCATACAAACAAGTATTGAATGATTGACTCATTCCAAAAATAAAATAAACATAAATCAATTAATTCTCAATGATTTAATATGAAGTTGCTCTGATACCACTTGTTGAATAAAAAAACTTTAAACTTTAACCAAAATTATATAGATGATAAAACCATCATCAATAAAACCTTCTTCATATCAAATCATCAAGAAAATAAATTTAATAACGGAAGCGTACCTGGATCCATAATAGTAAAGCAATTCTTTGATTTCTTCTGGTTTGATCTTCCAAATTCTACACCGATTCTCCAAAGCCAGAGTTCCTGGATGATGGGATACCAGAAAAGAAAAACTACGGTGCGAATTCGGGGACCATAACCGTATTTATTCGTATAACCGTATTTATCCTTATCTTTCATAATTCCAATTTAACCCATCATAAATTAGAGATTACGAAAACGGTATCTACACATATTTATCCATACTCATCTTAAATATATGGTATCTCCACATATTTATCTTAAATATTAATGGCCCATTAACCTTAACTTTAATAGATCAATTTAATTTAGGCCCAAACCTTATTAATAGCATATGATACAATTATATACTTGTATATATACATCCAAAATTCAACGCATGGCCCTGGAAACCAGAAGCTACACGTCCTTAACCTTCCTCCCACCACCACTCTTCACCCACGAAGGAGAGGGAGGGAGAAGCGACACCAGCTTAGAGGGAATGATAGACGACAAGGAGAGGAGGAAATGGCTGCTAGGGTTGGGGAAGAAGAGCACGTCCCCGTCGGCTTGATGACTCGCGAGGTGTTCAATCAGATTGACGGTCTTCCTTCATTTTTGTGCGGAGAGTTACAAATAGTAGGTGGGTGGCGACTAAAAAGAGGAGTTCACTAACAATTTAATCAATCACAGTCGAGATTTACAGAGATTCACACTTTTGCTAACAAGTTAGAATTACACGCCCCCATCCACTTAAAAATGGCAACGTAGAGTTGGTGTTTATGATTATCGAATTCCTGTCATTATTATTATTATTTAGTAATATGATGCACAGAGTAATTAGAGCAAAAACAATAACCAACAAAGTATCCTTTCCAAATTCTACAAATTATAATAAAACATCACCAACCGAACATAGGGCTAAACAATTCTAAGACCCAAAAGCAGCACCTGCACGGGGTGCACCATTGATATTACTTCGTTTCATAATGTATGGTGAACTACTCACTCAAATATTCGTAAAATTCTACGTATTAAGTTAACCGTTCCGATCATGTTAAAAAATATTCATAAAATTCTATGCATTAAGTAACAGTACCGATCATGCTCATATTAGAGATATTAGAGATGAGAGTATGCAGAGAATGAAGTACTATGACCGGTGACAGCAAATGAAAAAACTTGGTTCATCAAAAATCACATATCTTGATATATAAAATTTTTGGTCTAAGGATTATAACACATATAACCTTTATAAGATGTCTTATACTTTAACAACACATACGGATGAAAATGTGACCGAAACTTATTAGTGTTGTATGCTCGAAGACATAGATAACACTTACAACCAAACACTCGTAAGGAGGAATAGTCACTCTTTTTGAACAATTCGAAAAATGGAGATAAATTATTTGGTAAAACAGATAGTGGTCTTCTATTGAGCATATAAACAGCAATTTGGAAACAATGTACCTAAAATTAACTTGACATTTTGCTGTGAAATAATTGAATTAAGCCCGTCTCTACAATAGATCTGTGTCTTCATTCAGCAACTTCATTCTGTTTAGGAGTATAATGATATGCTACTTGATGCAAAATTCCTGCCAAATATATTTGAAGAACATAATTTGTAAATTCTCCCCTTCATCATCTGAAGACATTTTATTTTGACAGAAATTGCCAATCAACAATTTTCTCAAATAATTTGAAAAATGTAAAGAAGTCAGATTTATTCTATAATAGATAGAATCGTATAAACATAATATAATTATCAATAAAAATAATAAAATATCTGAATTTTTCATGTGAAAAACTTTTGTTGAAAGGAACATCAGATATAACATCATTAATATCTCTATCATTAATATCTCTAATAGTTCAATTTAAGATGATAGCCTAGAACGTACCCCAAATGTTGAAATCAGAGAAATTCATTCAACGTCATTAGGGGGTGGGGGCGTTCTGGGTGAAGTTCCAATTCGGGGAACCCTGGCCGAAGTCCCCCGCAGGTGGGGAAGGCGTTCGACCTTCGATTTCCCTCATGAATCTTCTACCACCATGTCCAATACAGTGGTCCCTGGTCTGCTTCATGTTGCTGATGTCGGCGGTGATGGGAAGAAGGTTTGGGATAGCATCATCGCCATCGGCGGTGACCAAGTTGGTGCGCTGGTAGCCGAGGAAGCAGTCACAAAATGAGGCGAAGGCGTGGTATCCAGCCGAGCAGTTGCGTGTTTGGGCTATGACGGCTTCGTAGCACGAGAGGCGGTCGATGAAGGAGAGGTGGTCGCTGCACTGGTAGACGGCGTGGAGGGGGATATTGGAGATGGAACGGATCAGGTCGGGGGTTGAGTTGAAGGTGGTGGCATGGTCGGAGTTGATGGTCTGAACAGAAGAGGTTGGGAGGGAAAAACTGCCGAATAGGAATAGGAATAGGAACAGAAACATTATCGCATTCATGGTTCTTTGAGTCGCTGCTGTATGTCCAGTAGCCACGACTCGCCGTCCGGCAACTAAGGTGGTAGGGGTGGGTATTAGAAAGGGAAATCTCGGAGAGCAGGAGTTTGGAGACGTCTACTACAAGTGCTCGTACACGCGCCACAAGCCTCACCGTTGGATAATTTTTATCATCAACGGTTAGGTTGATGGCGTCTCTGTAAGCGTATATAACAGACATTTCTAAAAATTTTCAATCTCGGATTCTGTGGAATTGAAAATTGAGGTCGGGGAGGATAAAGATTTGTGCGCCGTTGACTTCTTTAATAGAATGAGTTATACCTTGTTTATTTGAATTAAGCTTCTAATTTGAATATTTTTTAATAGGTTTTATATAATAAGGTTTATATGTATAAAAAGTATAGTTCATAATTAGCATGTTGATAAAATTTTTATTTTTTTAACATCAAAATAACTTGTTTTTAGATTTTTAAAATATATTAGCTTTAAGGTGTTTTAAAATGAATTTTTATTACAATTAATTTAATAATTAAAATAAAAAAATTAAAAGTATTAGGCTGAGTTAAAAATTTATAATTAAATACCCATATTATTTTTTTATATTTATTTTTATAAATTTTGAATAGTGCAATTAATTAATTTATTCTAAATAAAAAATATAGATCACATCAACTATATCAGCCGTACCTTATCTTCACGTCACGAATTGGCCAAGATCACATACGCTGTACCTTATTATCTAGATGTGGCTGTAATATTAATATTTTCATTCAGACTATCTTCACGTCACAAATTGGCCAAGACTTGGAGACAGGTTTACTTCGAAAACGCTTCATGCACAGGTGTGCATATGAAGAAGGCGGGTGTTGGCAATTTATCTTTTGGTGGTGAGCATTTCAAGTTCATAACTTTACAATTTAAAGAAAATAAAAAAATATCAAGAGGAGAAGGAAGAAAAGAATCTCATGCCGTGTAATCCAACTAATTGGGTTGGCAATGTTTCTCTAAATGTACTAAAAACACCACCATCTAAAGCTTCTATAACTACTAGTCACCAAGTGTTTGTTTATGATCTTAAAATAATTTTTATTTGAAGATTGTCTTTTTTCAATAAAAACACGAGTAGACTAAATTTTTGTACATCTTGTTTGAGAGCTACATTAATATTTGTAATTATAAATATTAATAATACATAATTCATTGTCATATTCGGAATACCAAAAAAATCTTGAGACATTAATTAGAGGGGACTGCTTGTTGTACTATTGAAGATAAAGAGCCTTAAAATATATATATATATATATACAGTCAATCTATGGTGCGCTGCCCTCTTTTGGCAGCGCACCATGCGGTGCCAAATCTGGGCCGCTGGATTGAAATCCAGCGGCCCAGATTTGATAGGCCTCTAGACCCGCCCAAGACCCGCCCGACCGCCCGCCGCCCGCTCGCGCCCGTCTGCCCGCCGCCCCGCTCGCGCCCGTCCGCCCGTCGACCACCCTCGTCCCCCACCGCCGGCGCCCCCTGGCCGCGGCCCCCTCGCCCGCCTGCCGCTGCCCGCCACCCTCCCCAAGCGCCGTCGCCCCCGCCTGCCGCTGCCCGCCACCCTCCCCAAGCGCCGTTTTTCCCCCATCCCGCCGCCTCCCTCCCGCCCCCGCCGGCGCCCTCCCCGCCAGCCGCCTGCGCCGCGGCGCCCCCACCCCGGTTCCCCCTCGGCCCCGGCCGCGCCCTTCCAACCCCCCCCAGCCGCCGCCCCGCGTATATAACTGAGAAATAAAAAGGAATATAGAGATAAAAAAATGAAAAAATATTATTTATTAGTTTAATCTTATACATAGTATTGAGATAGATAAATTTTATAATCTTAGTTATATAGGTTGGGTGAGTAATCTTATATGTTTGATGGCTGATGGCTGTAATCTTTTGTTAAAGTAGTGAATTGTTCGTTGTTGATATTTAGTTTTTGACTCTTAAGAAAAAGAGGGTTTTTCACATTTAATCTCTGTTCTTTTATTTTTTTATCTTATTTCTCAGACATTATTTTTTAATAAATATCTTGTATTCACTGTTGTTGATCTTTAATTTTGAGGATTTTTCTCAACAATTGGCGCCGTCTATAGAAAATTTGAGTCTCATTTAATCGGATCTTGATTTAAGTTAGAGTCTTGACAGACACTTTGAAGCTGGGCAGATTGAAAAATGTGATGGAATAAATTATCAATGGTGGGGGATGTATATTGAAGATCATTTATACAATAAGTAACTACATCAACCGCTTGTGGTACCAACCTAGAAATGATGTCAGCCGAGGAGTGGGCCTTGTTGGATAGGCAAGCATTAGTTATTGTCCGTTTGTGTTTAACATAGTCGGTGGTATTTGATGTCTCCAAATAGACATAGTTGGTTATTTTTATTGGTGAAACTTGTTTATTAAAGGATGCCCAAAGGTAAATTTCTTGCTAATTATTTGAATGATTTCAATAAAATTTGGGCACAACTTGAATTTATGGAGATGACCTTTAATGAAGATATTAAAGATATTAAATCTTTAATGTTCATCTGTTCTTTGCCAGAAGGTTGAGATACGATAATTACATCGATAAGTAGTGTATCAAAAGAACAACTAAGTTTGATGAAGTGTAAGTGTAATCTTGAATCAGGAAATAATGAAGAGGCGCATGGTAGATAGCACACCGTCCATCTCAGGTACAACTTTGTCAGTGGACAAGGTAAGGACAAAGAAAGAAGAAGAGGTCAAAGTAGAGGTCTTAAGAATCGAGGGTGCTCTAAATCCAAGGGAAAATTCAAAGGTAAGCTTACTTGTTGGATTTGTGATAAGGAAGGACATGTAAATAGAAGGTTGTCCTGAATGAGCTAAGAATGTAGCTACTGTTATAAATGGTCATACAGGGAAAATTTGTTTATCTATTTATAATAATTATAAAACAGGTACATGATATATTGATTCAGTTACTTCATTTTATTATAATTCTCACAAAGAATGATTTTGTAATTTTATCAAGAGTGAATTTAGATATATAATAATTAGCAATAGTCAGAAGTACAAAATTGAAGATAAATGAGTAATTCATTTGAAGAGTACGATGAAGGTAAGTTTATTTTCAAGGTAGGAATATACCTGAATTGAATAAAAATATTATGTCTGATAACAATGTGGACCCAGAGGACTATAGGATTACGTTCCAACTAATACACTTTCAGCAGTAGGATAAGTAGCATAGGTATCAAAGAGATTAAGAGAGGATGTCATGTGAGATGGCACACCTTAATCAGGGAGCCATTGAGTAATATCAAACGTATTTATTTGAAGAGCACTGGACATCTTTGGTATCAGATTGAAGAGTTGGTACTCTAAAGTCCTTGTTGAATCTTTTGAAACATTTATGAGCATTGGGTCCATGTTTTAGACATATTTGACAAACTGATTTGAAAAGCTTAAGTGCCTCTTTTAATTCTTCCTCGCTGCGCACTGGTTGGTTAGGAGTAAATGCCACATTGTTGGAAGATTGACATAATTTGTTTGTGAAATCATGTGTTGCAGGAGCAAATTCTCTTTTATAACAGGAAAAACCTTGTGATGAGTACTTGGTTTTATGACTTTTATGTGCAGCAAATGCCACTTGAGAAACAACATTTGATCCTGATCCTGCATGAAGGATTATGCGTGATTTATAATTGTGCAACATGGACAATATTTCAGAGTAGACAGGTAAGGGAGGCTAGAGAATCATGGTTGTAAACATCTGATAGTTTGTTCCCAGTGCATTGAGTATCCAAAATGATTTTCGATCATTAGTTAATGGGTTTCCAATTGTAGTAAGTTCGTTACAGATTATTTTGTACTTACTCAAATAATCATTAAGAGAATCACATTGCTTACGCTTAACAACTTGCATTTGATGATTTAGAGCAAGTTCTCTATCCATTGTTGCCTTAATAAACTTGGATTTTAATGCATTCCAAATATAAGCAACAAGGTCAATTTTAATAACTTGAGCTAAAATTTTTTCGCTCAAGTTGCCTATTATCCAACATTTAATCAACTTATCAATTCTGTTCAAAGCAAAATAATCTCGATTTGGCACTAATTGAGTAGTAAAATCAGGCAATTGATAAAGTATAGTTTGAGATGGTGCAAAAATTGTTCTATCCAAAAATTTAATACATCTTTGAGATTCAATGAGATTAATAATATGAGATTCTTACATGATAAAATTCTTTGCTAACATAGAAAGGGACATGAATATGAATAAGATAGAGAAATTTTATCAAATATTATGAAGTCATTGAACTGGATGCAATTGGATGTCAAGTAATTTGTTAAAAATTATAAGTAAAAAACCAATATTATGACATAACAGGATCTAACAAAGGATGAGTCTATAATTGGTTCTAAAATAATAGATTGATGATATTGACTAGAAAAACAGAAAATATCACTAGAAAGAGTACTTTGCCTATGAGTAGAACAGAGTACAAATACAATGCATGAAATGGAGCATTGCCAAACATCTGCCGTGGAGACAGAGTATCCTTGCCGTCGAGAGTAGATTCATGTTGCTCTAAATCAAGAAAGAAAGAAGCGAAAATGCAGATCTTACTGCTGTGATATTGTAAAACCCACAATTCGAGTAAGGGTTTTATATTCAGAACCGGTCGGTTCGACTGTTATTTTTGAGTCAAGTCAGTTTCAAAACACGTGTACTGAGCCGACGCCGGTTTCGTGTATGAGCCATGAGGGTCATGTGTACCCAAGTATATAATGATAACGTCATGAACACAGTAGAAAAGAATGAGTTATCGGAATATATGAGAGTTTGTAGTTCATTTTTTTTATTATTATGTTATATAATGGATCGTAGAATTAGTTTTAGGTCGTTTACAGCATTAGGACGTATTACGGGCATCTTAGGTGGGTTGATAGTTCTAGAGCATATCATTATGATGTTTTGGTGTTGTTTGATTTTATGGGATTTTTCCCATATTTTTTGGAATTTTTTTACGACTTAAATATTATTTTTGACTCGAGTCAGAGACTAATCAAGTAATATTTATGAGTTTGCCATCGAGTCTTTTTCTCCCCCATGCCTTCTTCCCCGATCCTTACCTCGGCGCGCCGCCACTGTGCGCGTCGCCGCCACTGCCGTGGACGCCCGACCGACTGCCGATCGTCGCCGCCTAGCCCCACGACGACGTCGCCGTGCTGCCTTGACCAAGTCCGGCCCCCATCGGGCTGCCGCGATGCGAGGAAGCCACGCCGCGACGCTGCGCCCGCGTTGCGCTTCCGTCGCTCGATTCGCACCGCCGGCGACCAGCGCCGCCGAGATCGGTCCGTCGCCTCAGCACCCTCAGCCCTCCAGTGACCTTCCTCGACCGGAGCGGAGGCCATCGCCACCGTGGCCGGCCGGATCTAGCCACCATCACCGCCGGCTCAGTTTTATGCATTTTCCGGCGAGCCGCCACCTCCGTTGGCTGCGTCGACCTTGTAGATGAGTCGGCTCGCCGAGCCGGTTCCAAGGGTACCCAACACGACCACTTTCCGGCCAGTAGACGCTGCCAGCGACGATCGCCGAAAAACTGCCGGAAGCTGCCAGAAAACCGCCGAAAACCGTCGGAAAACCGGAAGTTTCTGGAATTCGCCGGAATTCACCGGATCTTCCGCGGGGCTCACCCAGTCGAGCCCGATCTAGCTTCGGACACTGATGAGCGCCGAATTTGAGCTCCGAGACACGCGACAAAACCCTAGCCGTCGTCGATTGCCGACTACGCGAGGTATAATTACCTCCGATTGAGTTATTTAAAATTGATTATGATTGTTAGCATAGCATGCTAGAATGAACTAGTTGTCATGATGAATGTTAGCACAGTATGCTAGATTTGATTAACCGTCATGAGTAATGCCTAATTATGAGTAAAGGGATGATTGTATGATTTGGGTAATTGCGAATGAATAGTAAGTGATCTAATGAGGTAGATCGAGTCTCAGCATGATAAGTGATCACGAGATAACTTAGAAAAACACAGTAAAATTGGTATGAATAGGACGAGTTAGGATTAATTACTTTTATGATTATTTGATTCGTCATTGTGATGGATGATGATGGTGTTGTGTGTGATATTCATTGAGTTGATGCATCATTTAGTTAGCGGGCGTTAGTATTTAGTTTTGATGTGTAGGTACGGAGTAGGAGCTCGCTGCCTATGCGCGATGACACGCTTAGAGTTTCTACCAGGTCCGTTAGGACTTCTCTCTTTTATGATCTTTTATTGTATCTTTATCTATTGTCCGATGTTTCGATTTATTGGATCCCTGACAGATTTCGAACAGGATTACCACAGTGGCGTTTGCTATTATGTTCCCTACTTAACTCAGATATATAGTCTTCGTGTTTTGTGAGACGAGAGATGGAGAAATCGACTGCACGTACCATGCAGAGGATGTCGTGATAGTCAAAGCGGGCTCTGGATTAGTGCCAGCGGACTGTTCCATTCTCGAGGGATCTTGACAACTCCGCGTTTGAGTTCCTCACACCCGGAGAACGTGGAGGTTTATGGGTACTGTTTAGTACAGCGCATGTCCGGACTTGTGGTTCAAAGGGTACTAAAGGCGACTGCCTGAGAGTACTCGGCCTTAGTGCTCAAGGCCAGGAGAAATATGGAGGTAAGGAGAGGGCTTAGGATAAAGTTTCACGAGAAGTACTGAAAAAGAAGTGCCGAGAGCGGCACAGTACCAGCAGCAGATCAGTAGTTTGGATGCTACCGGGTCTGCAACCCAGTGGCTCCTCAGTAGTGCCCTTCAGAGTGTTCACGTGGAGTATATAATGTTTTCTTTCATATGAGAGTTTGCTCTCATAGCCAGCTTGTTATAGTTATTTTATTTTCCGGACCAGTAACACTTGTTACTGACGTGTTTTTATACTATATGTAGGTAATAATCACGAGACAGGGTGTGCCCATAATTGCACTATTAGGGGAGACCATATCTGTTTTATTTTAGAATTTTTATTATAATTATAATGATGTGAAATGTAGGTTACATGTAGTTTCATGTTAAGGTTTTATGCATTTATCCGTGCATGACAAATCATATCTACATCTTAAGACGTCGAAATTAGATCCGCACGAGTTAAGTTCGAATTAGCTGACCTAATCGAGACATGTAATATGCCAATTCAATTCACAAACGTGAACCAAAGTTGGGGTGTTACAAATATCACAAGAACAATTGAACTTTTCATTAATTAAATGAGAAGATTATGAGTATTTATATATCCAATATCAAAGACTTAATGAACAAGACATCCATACATGTTCTTAGACATGCCTAATTTACACTTCTACTTTCAATTCTATCCTTTACGGTAAAATTCTATCCTTTACGGTAAAAGAATGTACCCCAAATGTTGAAATCAGAGAAGGTTCATTCAACGTCATTAGGGCTGTTGGGTGGTGGCGTTGTGGGTGAAGTTCCAATTCGGGGAACCCTGGCCGAAGTCCCCCGCAGGTGGGGAAGGCGTTCTACCTCCGACTTCCCGCATGAATCTTCTACCACCAAGTGCAATACAGTGGTCCATGGTCTGCTTCGTGTTGCTGATGTCGGCGGTGATGGGAAGAAGGCTTGGGATGCCATCGCCATCGGCGTTAACCAAGTTGGTGCGCTCGTAGCCGAGGAAGCAGTCAAAAAATGAGGCGACGACGTCGTATCCAGCGGAGCAGTTGCGTGTTTGGGCGATGGCGGCTTCGAAGCACGCGAGGCAGTCGATGGAGGAGAGGTGGTCGTTGCACTGGTAGAGGGCGTGGAGTGGGATATTGGAGATGGAACGGATCAGGTCGGGCGTTTGAGTTGAAGGTGGTGATATGGTCGGAGTTGTTAGTGTGATCACAAGAGGTTGGGAGGGAAAAACTGGGGGTAGTTGAAGAAGACGAGGAATAGGAACAGGGAATAGAACCATTTTCTCATTCATGGTTCTTTGAGTCGCTGCTGCATGTCCAGTAGTACTGCCAAGCCCAATGAAGTCGAGAGGAGTTGCCGTGCTAGTTGTCTTCAGTTCTCTGATACCAAGGCCTTGACTTGCCGCCCGGCGCCCACGATCGTTGTCGAACAAAAAGGCTTGAGAGCTGAGGTATTAGATAAGCTTGGGGAGGAATTTGAAGGGAAAATCTCTGGTTCTCTGGAATGTATGTAGATCCAATTATTTATAGCCAGCTATTACTATTGCCTTAGATTATTTTTCTTTAGTTAAACTTCAAATATATCAAGAGGTCGTTAATGGATAAGATAGGATCCATTCTGAATCTGACGAGGCTCTGATCTGTCGACTTTATTTACATTTTTCAACGCAATATTTTTTTACAATTTTTTCTATTAGGAAAGATTTCGATATCCATAAATATGATCGGTATCCCACCCGATTATATTTAAATTGAAATATTTTTAGATTATATTATTTCCAATTTTTAAAATATATAATATATTTAAAAATATATAAATGGGATATAAATTTGTAGTAATCTAATCCTTATTACATCTAAATAAATAATATTTTATAAAATTATATTTTAAAGATATTTTTTATTATATTTAAAATTATATTAATAATATTATTTTAGTCAGGTCAAATTTGTAAGTTTAGATAAAATATAAATATTATAAATAATATATATATATATATATATATATACACACTGTTTGACTTCAAGTTCGAATTTTAGATTCAAATTAAATACGGATATAACCATATCCTATCCTGAATTTATCTATAGGAACAATCAAGCGGCAATTAAATCAAAAAATTTTAATTTGGACTAACTTAAAAAATAAAAATATTAAGAAAAGCCTTTTACTAATAAAAAAGGAAAAAATATTTTGATGAAAAATAAAAGATTTAAGTAATCAAAATGCTAAAAAATTGAAAAAAACTAAATCATAATATTTTATTATATTATTCAATTAAAATTTATCTTTAAAATTAGAATTTATTTTTAATATATTATATTATTAAAATTTACATTATTATTATTCAACAAGAATGCTCCTTCCCGCCAAATCTTTTTCCGGCGGCAGCCTCCTCAAACGATCCCCGGCTCATCCCCTCCCGCTTCCAGTCTCCGGCGCGCTCACCCCGTCGCCTCGCTCTCAGATTTTGGTCCGTTTCTCGCTCCAAACTCTTTCCTACCAAAGTTTGTGTTAATTCGAGGAGCACAAACATTTTTTGTCTCGCTGGAATGTACTGTAGTTCTATATTGACTTACCATCAATGGCTTGAAAAATGTAAACATCCAGTTTGATTCATAGGCAGTAAATCATATGAAAATAAAGAATGACTCGCCGCCCGGCGACCACGATCGTCGAACAAAAAGGCTAGAGAGCTGAGAGATTAGAGATGCTTGGGGAGAATTCGAAGGGAAAATCTCAAATTCTCAGGAATGTACGTAGATCCAATTATTTATAGCTAGCTATTGCTATTGGATATAGATTATTTTTCTTTAGTTAAACTTCAAACAAGTCAAGAGGTCATTAATTAGTTAATGGATAAGATAGGATCGATTCTCAATCTGACAAGGATCCGATCTGTTCGACTTTGTTTTACATTTTTCAATTATGGTCCGCACACGTTATTTGACGGGAGTGGATAATAATAGTTTTACCAGGGAGATGTCACGCCCTCGTTGGAGGGGAGGATATGTGACCGGCTTGCTTGCGATGGATTCATCGGTGTTTTGAGTCCACAACATTCAATGTCTGTGCCATTTATTGAGATAAATGACGAAGTTTTTTCTCAGCGCAAATTTTTTCAATTTTTTTTATTTGGAAAGATTTCTATTTCTATAAGTTTGATCCGTTTATATTCAAACCGAAACATTTTTGGATTAGATTCGGGTTTAGACTTTTAGGATATATTATATATTTAAAAATATTTAAATCGGATATTTATATTTGTGATCAGATCTTTATCATATCCGAATAGGTAATATTTTATAAAATTATATTTTAAAGATATTTTTTATTATATTAAAATTTATATTAATAATATTATTTTAATCAACCAGGTCCAAGTTTATAGGTTAGGATAAAATACAAATATTATAAATAAAATAGATGTAGTGTTTGGATTCGAGTTGGATACGGATAGGGCTACTAATTGAGCAAACAAATTTATGAGCATTTAACATTCGGTTCGACTTGAAACTCGACTCGGCTTAAAACTCGACATTTAAATGCTCGAGCTTGAACTTGACTCGAGTTCGAATCTTACGAGTTGAGTTTGAGCAAGCCAGTGATTCGACTCGACTTGATTATAACTCGAACTCGACTTGAAATCGATTCGTAGCTCGACTCGAGTTCTACTTGATAATATAATAAAATAATATACAAAATATTATTTGCCTACTCAATATACATTCAAAAATATGACAAGGGCATATAATTTTGCATTAAAATATACTTCGAATTCTTCCCGGTCTCCAATATCCAATCGTCTTTTTCTTTTACGGCTTCTAAAAGGTGCTTTCATGTCTTATCGGATTATCTAGTTAATAGTTACTATACAAAAATATCACATAATTTTATGGAAAAGAAAAAAAATTGTTAATAGAAGTTGCACACTTATACTAAAATTTTCTTCCATGTTTATTGATAACATGATATGAAAATACTTATGTTCAAAAAAGGAAAGCACTAAATCAAACCCAAAAAATAAATACCCAACAAATATATACAAAATAGAATCAAACACAAAAATAAAAAATATTCGGAATTGATTTCGAACATATATAGTTAAAACTCTTTTGATCTAAAGTCGAGCTCAAATAAACTTCGAGCTATTTAAGTTGAGTTTAAACATCAAACTAAACTCGGCTTGCTCACTTATTTAGCAACCCTATATACGGATATAACCATATCCTATCCTGAACCCATCTATAGGACCGATCAAGCTACAATTAAATCAAAAAATATTAAAAAAAACCTTTTATTAATAAAAAAGGAAAAAACATTTTGATGAAAAGTAGGAGATAAAAGTAATCAAAATATAAAAAAAATTGAAAAAAATTAAATCATGATATTCTATAATATTTTTCAACTAAAATATATCTTTAAAATCGGAATTTATTTTTAATATATTATATTATTAAAATTTACATTATTATTATTCAACAACAATGCTCCTTCCGGCCAAATCTTTTTCTGACGGCAGCCTCCTCAACCGATCCCCGGCTCATCCCCTCCCGCTTCCAGTCTCCGGCGCGCTCATCCTCGTCGCCTCGCTCTCGGATTTTGGTCCATTTCTCGCTCCAAATTTTTTCCTACCAAAGTTTGTGTCTGAATTTTGTGTTTCGATCGTTCACACGGCCAAACGATGCAATCCAAAATCAGTTCTTTCTTCAAGCTGTCTACAGTTCCTAAAGCTTCGGATGCCTCTCGCCCTTCTTTTGTTGGCGGTGATGGGACTGATGTGAGCGAGGATCATGGCACATCTCCAAATAGGTATGAATTTCTATGTCCAACCATTGTTGTGCTAAATCAAATTTTGGAGTCCGAAAGGGCAACTTGAATGGGGGGGGGGGGATTAGGCAGGAACCCACCTGATTAATAGTTGGAGAAATTTTCAACTTTTGGTACAAGTTTCAATTTTACAAAATGGGCTCGTACTTGTATTAGTGGAGTTAATTCGAGGAGCACAAACATTTTTTGTCTTGCTGAGGAACAATTACCACGTTTGACAAAAACTCTGAATAAGAAGAGGAACTATGATCAGTACCATTTGGAGTTGGGACAGTCTGATTTCCTTCTTCATACTTGTCCGACTTGTCAATTAAGTTTGCATATGGAGATGAAACAGACGAGAAGGTTCACAAAGAATTCCATAGAAACTTTTGCCAGGGAATTCCATTCAAGCTGCCCACATTGTCCTCTTCATTGGTAGCTCCAATGCTTATTATACACTTACTGGTTTTTAGTTCTATACAACATGATTACAGGGCTGGCATAATGCGAGAATATTGTTCTCAGCTGAGAGAGGTGGAGACCGTAGTATATTGGTGCTAAATGGAGATTCAACTTCCCAAAGGAATAAGGTTTTGCCACCTTTTATATCAAATATGAGGTTCTCTTTATTCTTCAATCGGGAAACATGAAGTTCTTATGTAAGTCTATTTGCCCATACCAGGTCGATGAGATTTTGAAGTTTGTGGGTAGGCATCTTGGTTTGAGTGGTAATTGGCTTCTACATGCACACTGTAAGGTGACTACACCTTCCTGTTAGTCATAACAATAACTAAACTATGGTTATCAAATTGGACTTAGTAGTTAACTCTGATGATATGCCAGGTCTATCTTTTCATCTCATGTCAGAGACTTGTTGGTGTTCTAATTGCTGAACCTATAAAAACGGCTTACCGAGTTATTTCTAGATCTGACACCAAGGATGTTGCCACAATTACATCTGTCCCAACTAGGTCAGGGTGCTCAGACTCAGCCAATCTGCGTGTTGGAGACAATGTTTTTCAGAGGTCTAATATGAAGAAGTGTACTGGGAATGTAAATTCTGAATCAGTTGGAAAGTATGATAACGGGGCCATCAGGTGTGACAAGGTACCTGTGTCAGCCATTTGCGGTGTTCGAGCCATTTGGGTAGCAATGTCTTGTAGAAGAAAGCACATTGCTACACGTCTGCTAGATGTTCTCAGGTAGCATTAATATTTACCTCTACATTGCCAAAGTTTACACTAAAGTATCTCCCTTCCGTTGTCTTTGGTGAAGAATTTAGTTTATTATTAATTTAAATATTTTAAGATAAATCTTTTGTGGTGTTTTCTGATTATTATTTTCAGACGGAGCTTTTGCAAAAGTTACATATTAGTGCCTTCTGAATGTGCATTTTCTCAATCAACTTCTTGTGGACGGATGTTGGCATCTAGGTACTTCGGTACAGATTCTTTTTTGGTCTATCATGTGAGCGAGTAGGATGCAATATACAACGTTAACTGCCCATTTGCATCAGCCCTTGCGTTGGAATTTGAAAGTTGTTGGTCCTGGTTTTCTGTTTTTTTCATTGGAATAACAAAACTATAAGCATTGGAAAATCAATGTTACACCTCTTGTGTCTACTAAACTCTACCTGTAAGCTATATTGGTATCATTGTATGACATGGTTGCATGAAGTCCTGACTTGATTGGCAAAAGTGTTCATTTAATGTCCAAACACGTTAGGTGATATCTAACTGTTAAAACAGTACTCCCAGGCCAATTGAGGGGGTTCTTCTGTTCTTGACCCAAGAGGGGCACATAAGTTTACTGTATGGTTTTCTAATGACAGCAAACTGATTGCTAGTTCTGAAGAAAAAAAGAAGGCTTTGCTAGTGCACATGACATTCAGCTGTTATTTTCACACGATTGATTCCACCTCCAACAAAATGGCTGTCGTTGGCTTATTTTTGGCCTGAAATGTACTGCTTTAGCATTTTAGTTTTCATGTTCGATTGATTGCAAAAAGTGTTTTTGAATGGGTTTTTGCAGCTGTTTGAGTTGTTTCTTGAAAGCAGGTCTGAGTCGCTTGATTACTGTGTGCTAGCTTCATTCCAGCACTCTTCTTGGACATACTCCATCACACACAACCCTTTGTTTATAGAGCCATAAACATAAACACTATGTATAACTTAGGCTTGACACTAATCAGTAATAATAATAAGATAATAAGTCAATGTTTTATACTCGACAAAGGGTGAGTGTAGAGATGTGCATGTTCAAACCCGACCGACCTCAGTCTGAAGTGTTTTTGAGAGATCATGACCAATTTACGAAAATTGGATAACAAAGATAATCTGACCAATGACAAAAAAATGGTCACTTTGTCCGACTAAAGTTGCCCAACCTGGTGGGATCCAAATATGTTCACATTGGTTGTGCATGTGCTTCCTGTTCGTGAGCTCCATTATTTTGGCTTCAATTTTTCTGTGTTTCTGACCTGCTCCATTTGCCATTTGCAACCTGCAGGTAACTGATCTTAATTGTGATTCCAAAACCTCATGACTTCCTACCATATATTTGAAAATAGCGCTGTGACCTTAGTCACTACCGTTGGTCTTCAAATTTTTTGATCGAGGCGGAAGTCCAAATTTGCAGGTGGAGGAGCATGGGAATACCTACTGATGATCATGTATTTCTCGTTCATCTTTCATATATCTGCCTTCCCAGCTCCTCGATTTTTGTTCTCTAAACTATGTGACATGCTCTCCGTTTTGGGTTCTGCTTTTTTCATCCACATTGGAATCTCTCATGATCTTGTTGTACTCGTTGGTCTGATTATGTCTGGCATGGCAGGTTGCACGGAGGAGAAGCAAAAGCCGCCGCCAGAGGGAGGCCTGCCTTTGGGAACGCAAGCAGTGACTGATCAACATCCATGTCAGATGCTTCTTCCTCAAGAGTGGAGTTACTCACGCCATATAAAGCTGCCCCACCTGCACTTGTACGCGTGCATTGATAATAATCGATACTCTAGCCTGCAGTGAAGAAAAACTTAGTAAGCTAGCACTGTGTTCTTAGTATGTAATAAATAACTACGATCATTGGAGTGTGGATATATAGCAGTGGGACTGATGCTACGATTAGAATTTCTCTTCTTGTTATTGGGACCAAGCCGCCGAGGCGGCGAGGCCTTTGCAAGAAGTCAAAACAAAACAGAGGCCGCAATAAGAGGTTATGGTTGACCTCAAAACTATGGCTAACGAAGTTTTTTCTTATGGAAATAATTAACAATTTCAAATATTCGCTATTATAACCGCCAACAATAATAAAAAAATTTAATTTTTAAATTTAATTAATTTGAAAATGATAATTAAAATTTTTAAATGAATTATTATTTTTTAAAATTTAATTAAATTTACATAACTATCACAAATTATTAGAGTTATCAATTCCATCATTAAATAATATCATTAACCCAAAACTAATTACCAATTGAGAAATCTATCAGTTAACACGCCACACTGAGCTTAGAAATCAGATGGACCTTGAATAATTGAAACAGAACCTAAATATTGCAAACTTCATAAGCAATTAGTTAGATAATGAGCTGCGTAATTAACAATTTTCATGTTAAATATAATTAATCAGCTTCCTCATATCCTGGTTGGCAAATCACCTAACAGTCATTAATCATTAAACTTTTTAAAATTTTTAATCATAAATAATCAATTTATAAATATTTAAAAATTAACATTTAATCTTATCGAATCCTCCACAACTAAATTCGAAATTTTCGAACTCCGGATTTTGAGGGGGCGGCGCCGCCGATGGGGGCCGTGCGAGCGGCGGCCGGGGCGGAGGACCGGTCGCTGGGGACGCTTGCCGAGCGGGCGGCGGCGATGAGGGAGGCGCTCGGGCGGAGCCGGGCCAACACGAACGCCATGGTCACCATCCTTGGCTCCTTCGACCACCGCCTTTCCGCCCTCGACGCCGCCATGCGCCCCACCCAGGTTCTCTTCCTTCCTCGCTTTCTCGGCGAAGATCGTCGCTGGTTTTTTCACTTTTCCCCCCTTGCTTTCCGGCAAATGTTTTGTAGGTGAAGATGGATTCGATTCGGCGGGCGCACGAGAACATCGACAAGACGCTCAAGTCGGCCGATGTGATCCTCAAGCAATTTGATCTTTCCCGCCAGGTTTTTTTAATCTTTTCACCATTTTTTCTTTTGCAAATGTTAAGTTATTTTGAGGGATTTAGGTTATCTCTGTTGATAGATGCTAAATGAAATTTATTGAGTTTAGGGGAAGATTGATTCTGTATCTGTGTGGTCTGGGAGATCTTGTGGTTATAATTATGCAACTGTTTGTGAATTTACGTGAGATGATCATGCCAAACTTCCTTTTGTTTCTCTACCCATTTGCAAACCCTTTGGAGTTAGAAGTTTGTTGATATATAGTATAGACAAAGATCTCTTCGTGGATTTTACTTGGGATTGGGGAGCAAATTGATTACAAATTGGAGTTTTGTAGGTCATGAGATATGGGTTTCTGAAGCTATATTGACGCGAATACCTAGTGACAGGTGATTGAGTTGTTTGATTGATTAACATAATTAAAGCGTGAGGCCTGCAAGCGATGTGCTAGAAGTTTGTTTAATGGAGGATTGCTATGACTTGAAGGAAGAAATGTCCTGCATTTAATTTCGTTTTACCAAGTTCATTGAATGGAGGATTATTATGGCTTGAAGGAAGAAATATCTTATAGTTAATTTTGTATGTTTGTATATCATTTATTAGGAGTTGGCTGATGGGTAGGGTAAGGATTGTGTCTTGAAGATGTAAAAATATTCTATAGCTGGCTTTTTATGTTTGTATATCATTTATTAGGAATTGGTTGACAAAAAAAGCGAGGATATGGTCTTCAACTTGTAAGCATTTTTACTTTTATTTTATGTGATTGATCATACAGGCTGAGGCTAAGATACTTAAAGGACCTCATGAGAATATAGAAGGCTACTTAGAGGCTGTTGATCAGCTAAGAAGCAATGTGCAGTTCTTCAGCTCCAATAAGAGTTTTAAGAGTAGTGATGGATTCGTCAACCTTGCTAATGGTTTACTGGAGAAGGCCATACTTAAACTAGAAGAGGAGTTTAGACAGCTGTTGAACGCACATAGGTTTGTTTACATAATTTAAGTATATGTTTTTGGCTCATTTCGTTACTCATATTTTGATGTTGGCATGCTTAGCTTATCAAAGGTCTTATTTTTTAGTAACTTATATTGTCTAAAGCCCGAATTTTTGTTTAAAGCAATTTGTGGGTTGGCCTGTTATTTATTGCAATTTCATTCTCTTAGGATTATGGATTTTTCTGTCAGCCATTTGATCTGATATATGGATCATCTCGCATATACTATCTCCATTTTCATATTGTCTGAACTGTTATAAGCCTGTTTATAGCAAGTGCACTTCAATACGATCTTGACAAAATGACAAGTAGTGGGATGCATGCTATCTAATGTTTGTGTTCAATAATATTCTTTTAGTGGTGGCGTGAGTCATAAGATTGAAAGAAATTGCAATGTGTTAGTTCTGAATTATAGATTTCACAAGAAGAATAATTGCAGGTTTCATTCTGTTGATTTTCAGCAAACCCATTGAGCCTGACCGTCTTTTTGACTGCCTACCTAATAATTCTCGCCAATCTGGCTCTCCTGGGCACGACAACGACAAAGACAGCCTTCCTGACGTGAATCAGGCGAAGAGCTTAGAAAATGCTGTATATATTCCTCCAACTTTGATTCCACAAAGGATTGTGCCTCTTCTGCATGATTTAGTAGTTCAGATGGTACAGGCTGGTCATCGGCAGCAACTACAAAACATATATAGGTAAAGTAATCTATGCCTGTCTCTAATGACCATTGGTAATTTTTGCTTTGAATGGTAATCTTCATGACCAATATCTTTAACTAAATTTTGGAGGTATGATATTCCATCAAGTCCGTAGTTGTTTAGATTGAGATAGTAATGGTTCAAAGAAGTTTTTAATTAGTGAAAAGATTTTTTGAAAGGATCAATAAGTTTATTGCTTCTTGCAGTTGATGATGTTCATTTTTTTTTGCAATAAATGTTCAGGGAAATTCGCTCGTCGGTGCTGGAACAAAGCCTTCGAAAACTGGGTGTGGAAAGACTAAGTAAGGATGACGTGCAGAAAATGCAATGGGAAGCTCTGGAGGCAAAAATTGGAAATTGGATTCATTACATGCGCATTGCTGTAAGGATGATTCATAGCTTGCGGCATGTATTTTGGTTACATATTTATCTTCATTAATTTTCTTTTTCACTTACATGCAACAGGTCAAGTTGCTTTTTGCAGCTGAGAAGAAATTGAGTGATCAGATTTTTGAAGGAATTGAATTTGGAGAAATAATCTTTTCTGAAGTTACTTCAAATAGTATGGCAATGCTATTAAGTTTTGGAGAAGCCATAGCTAAAAGTAAAAGGTCACCTGAAAAGCTCTTTGTACTTCTTGATATGTATGAAGTTATGCACGAACTTCAGCTTGAGGTATCTATATTATTGTTTCATATTTTGTATGTAACGGTATAAAAAATTTTAGATAATAGCAAGTAGGTTCTCAGGGATGTGCATTGAGCCAATTTGATTGGCTTGTGCACATTTAATTTTAGAACTTGAAAGTCCTTTGGATTCTACTTTTGAGTGGATAGTGTTTTATTTGGAATTTGTTTATCAAAGTTGAAAAGATAGATTACTTTGAGCAAATTATTTATTATTTGGATGTTTATGCAAGATCAGTGAGTCAATCATATTCCACCTTTCATTGCTACTTTGGCTTTGACAGAAACAAGGGATGAAAATGATAATGGGCTGACCTTGTTTGATCATTCTTATATGCAGTTATGCTAATTCGTGGTCCAAAGCATGATTTGGATCACAGTAATTGCATAAGATGGCACAAACGAGTAGCAATTTGGATGCAACTCTGCTTTAGAATAAATTAACTTAGCACATGAAGAAAATGCATTTTGGTTTTGACAATGAGGAGTTTCTGCTACTGAATATTAACACTAAAAATAATGAGTTTTTTATTATGTTTTTTTACACTGTTATGATATTGATCTTTGTGTTGTGAAATTAGCTGACTTCTTTTGATGGTTGGCTGCAGTAGTATATTTACACTTGCTGCTCATTTCGAGCAGATTATAGATATTAAACTTGAAAATGGAAAGTTCAAAGTGTAAATTACAATGCGTAAATTACAAGTGGGCATCACCTTCTTCTCATTCCCCCTCTTTTGAGGTGTATAACAACTTATAGCTCCTATATATGATCTCACTTTACTCTCACTGTTTGTCAGATGGAATCTATTTTTGAAGGAAAGTCTTGCTCAGTTATGCGTGAAGCTGCAGTATCATTGACAAAAGGGCTGGCTCAGACGGCCCAAGAAACTTTTGGTGACTTTGAGGAGGCTGTTGAGAAAGATGCTACCAAGACGGCTGTGCTGGATGGAACTGTTCATCCCCTCACAAGCTATGTTATCAATTATGTGAAATTTCTGTTTGAGTAAGTCCTGGTGATTGTGTTTTCTAAATTTTCTTTTCCAGTGATATGGGATTCCTGGTGACTCTTTTCTAAATTTTCTTTTTCAGTGTTATGAGATTTTTTTGATCACATGTTTGCCCTTTACCTGTTTCCCATTTTTAAATATTTCGGACTCAAATATCTTGTTCGTAGTTTCTTTCATTTGACAAAATGTTTGGATATGGTAAGCATCTGTTGATGATATTTGCTTTTACTTTTATGCAGCTATCAATCAACGTTGAAGCAGCTTCTCCAGGAATTTGATAGTGGTGGGAAAGACTCAAACACACAGTTGGCAGATTTGACAATGCGTATAATGCAAGCTCTTCAGACCAATTTAGATGGCAAATCAAAGCAATATAAGGATCCTTCAATAACACAACTATTCCTTATGAATAATATACATTATATGGTCAGATCTGTACGAAAGTAAGCTCTTCCTTATCTGGATTTTCATTTGTGGCATTATATTTCAACTCTTTTTAATCCCTTGTGCCAATGCTACATTCTGACTTTTTATCAGGTCAGAAGCCAAGGATTTATTGGGAGATGATTGGGTGCAAAGACATCGTAGAATTGTTCAACAGCATGCAAATCAATACAAGAGAGTGTCATGGGGAAAGGTGAGACTCATGTAGTAAGCTACTTCGTCTTGACTGCAATCGTTGATTTTTTACAGACTGCTGAACGTTGAATTGGGTGCTTGTATGTTTATTTTCTTCATTTTCAATTGTTTATCTTCCTTAGTCTTGCATTCGTACTGGCCATATTATTTCATGCCTATATTTCTTTACTTCTATTTTATCTGGATGGGTCTCATCTGTGTTCACAAGTACCAAATGAGTCGTTGTGATTAATGGTGCGGGTGTGTGATTACAAATCTTAAATTAAATGTGTTTTCTTCTTTAAATTTGGGATTGGCAGCATATAGGTATGAAATATTTTTTCATGTACAATATCTTTGGGAATTTGTTTGTATTGCATCTATGGATGATCATTTAGTGAAAAGTTAGTTTAGACTTTTTTGTCAAGTGTATGTAGAAGATGTTTTTTCCATTTACAAGTTGGTAGAAAAAGTTGCTTGCTTGTCACTACAGATTCTGCAGTGCCTTTCTGTACAAGGCTTGACTTCTTCAGGTGGTAGTGGCCCTCCTGGAAGTGAAGGGGGAAACAGTAGTGGAGTTTCAAGGGCAATGGTTAAGGACAGGTGTATAACATGTTCTCATGGACATCGTCCTTGGGTGTCATTTATTACTAAATGTTACTTAAAAGTCTTGTGACATTGAAAAGGTGATGTTATGTTCATTTGATTTAGATTCAAGTCATTCAATATGCAATTTGAGGAGCTACATCTTCGTCAATGTCAGTGGACAGTCCCTGATAATGAATTACGGGAACATTTAAGACTGTCTATCGCAGAAGTTCTTCTGCCTGCTTACAGATCTTTCATTAAAAGATTTGGGTAAGTCTTGAATACCTTTAATCTGTGTTTGTGAATATTGGATCTGATGTTTAGTATCTAAAACCGTAAACAACTAGTGTAAACATGAACAGCGTAACTTGTAGACGTTTATTTCAACATATTTTTTCGGAAACATATTTCAGGCCGCTTGTTGAAGGGGGCAAGGCTCCTCAGAAATACATGAGATATACACCAGAAGAGCTTGAAACAATGCTAGGCAATTTATTTGAAGGAAACATGCCTAATGAGCAAAAGTGATAGCCTTTCCTTCTGGTGGGTAATTGTGAGTAAAAATCTCTTTGTAAAGGTATCAGTAAATTCTGCCCTGTACTTACCTAATTTCTTTGTTTTTATTTTTCGTGAGTGATTGCATTTTTTTAATGAGTTCATATCTGCGTTTGTATGTAAAAATCTGAGGTACAGATATCAGCAAAATAACTCCTTGTGTGTTGTATCTATCTTTTGGATTTGATATCTCTTTGCGCCAAATTTTATGCAGCTTTCATTAAATTTCTGATTGAAAAACAAAATAACAGAACAAATAACGAAACAGGGGAAGGATTCTTTGTTAATTATTTGCTGTGCTTCCATATTGCATTTTTTGACTGTAAGATGCGAAACATGAGTCCAGCACCTTTTATGATAATAATCTAAATTGCAATTTTTTTAGCACAGTCCTGAAGAGGCCTTTTGTGATTCTGTTCAGTATTAGCCACTGCCAATGAGCTAACAAAAGTAAAGCTTCTGGTGCTCTATAATTTGATTTATTATCTTACGTAGATGTGTAAAAAAGAATTTGCAGGCCATTTAACTAATCATTCCAATTTGAAATTGAAATTCCAAAATGTGTAGCTGCGTCAGATCTGTTTATATTCCTGTCTTTTTCTTGTAAAGTGAGATGCTTGTTTGTTAATAGTTGTAAACAAACTTGGCGTGTGACATTATCTCAATTACTGAACAATACTGCTTGTCAAAGCGTTTGTGAAGCGATTTGCAAATATTCCTGTCATTGTTTTATTTTTTCCTTAGTATATAGTACATACACTTCTGAGCTTTGACCATGTTTTCTAGATCGCAACTTCCAAAGCTTGCACTGTATTTGGATAATTGGGACAAGTTTTTGCTTCTTGGTAACTTGACTTGGAATCCATGTTGGCAACTTAACGTCCTTAGATTCCATGTTTCGTGTTTTCTGCGCTTTGGAATCTCTAAACATGAAGCTTTTTAGCCTTCTTTAGTACCTTTATCTATTCCCTCGCCACTATGCGATACTAATGGATATCCGTCCTTTTTCTCTTAGCATGATTCATGCTCAAAACAGTAGGATCACAACTTAATACCCTAATGCCCCGTGACTGTTCCTAACTTGATGAAAGTTCCTACAACACTTTTATGGTCACAAGTGTATGTTAAGTCCTGGTTGGAAAAGGATGTTCTTTTTGCTTGTGGAGCATCTTCCAACGAAGATATCCTTTGCCTTGTGTGGTTTACTAGCTTCCTTTTCAGGGTGGTCCCCTTGGCTTACAAGATTGAATAAGGATGCCCTCTTGAAACTTCTTGTGAAAGGTCTAGGATCTCTGAGCCCTTAGCTCCCTTGACAAGTGTTTAACTCATTTATCCCGGCTCACAATTGTCTAATATGTTCTATGTTCATCTTTACTTCATCTTAGAGTGTGCGAGAAGTATTTGTAATTAGATATTTTTAGGGAAAATTAAATATTAGTGTAGGATCTGTGATTTTTTATGTTATATTTTTCTTAGAGCAATAATTTCCTGGAAGGTCTTATAGCCTTATATGCGGTAAGGCCCACTCAGCGAATAGCATTTTACCATCGATTAAATATCTTCAATGACAATTTTAAAAATTTAGCAATTAATAATATTTTCAATTATACACATCTTAATGTTGATAGGGTCTTAGTCTTACCGCGGATAAGGCAACTTACGGCTGATTATAATTCTTTTTGTTTATGTAAGATCTACAATATTTGGAAGGGAAAATGGGAATCCAGTGTTTAATTAATGTAAAAGTTAATATATAGAGTAGTCGCAAGTTTTGATGTGGTAAAATGCCAGTGTTATATATAGTGAGATGCTTGCGTCTACTTGAGAACAAATTCTTTACTCAAGCTAAACTTTAACAAACCTGATGATAAGACTATGAAGCAAAAGCAAAACATGAATTATTAAGTATGTGTGACCCTTATATTTTCCGGTTTCATCATTATTATCAACCACCATTCTCAAATAAAGGAGATGAGAAAGCATAAATATTTTTTGTTCTATTCTCAATCTTTTGATTGCATTATGTAGGGGGTAGTGATAGCTCGCAGCCAGGCGTCCAATATTGGACACATAGGCTTTAATTAAATAAAATCAATGGCCTAGATTTTTTCCTACTTGCTTACCAAAGTCCAAAGTTGTTTCTTTCATGTATACCCTCTAAGTTAGCATTGTCCATGTTCCAATTTAATGTCTACATACAGTATACAGCACACATTACATTCTCACAGTGCCATTGATTGAATACGGTTTTGTTTGCATCTCATTGGAAAAGTTGAACTTTGTGGCCCTTGCACATTGATTGCCATTGCTTGCATCGCATTGCACTCTCAAAAGCCTCCATCGGCTTCTTATACACTTGTGGCCCTTGCACCTCCTTCACAAACGCCCTGTCAATGTATTTGATGCTGTCGCTAATTTGTGCCTGCAATAATTAAAAACAGAGAAGTTGTACCCTTATGTATTCCTTCTCAGTGTATATGACCCATTAAATTGTTCCGAGTAGAAGTTGTAGCTGGTACAAAGTATTTGGGTTGTATATATAGAGCTCATGTATATGGCTCTAATTGTAAATTTAAATGTTCGTATTAATTTGAGCTAACATAAGATTATCCATACTAAATTGATGGTAATGATTTGCAACACTATTCTCTTAATACTATTAACTCGAGGCGGCCGTCCTGCTCGTCGGCCGGGGATCCCTCCGGCAACGCAATGGCCACGGCCCAGAAGTTTCCGAAGGCGTAGTCCGGCAAGGCTGGCTCCCTTCTTCCGCTGAGATTCACTGTCTGTGAGACGATGAAACGTCTCTCATCTTGGCCATCACCTTTCCTCGTCGCCCTCGCCATGCACCTGCACATGAGGGCCGTAAGCGCCTCGACGTGAGAGGGGGCACCGCCGCTCTTCTGCCGGAGAGGGGCGACGTCGTGCTTATCGATGACGAGCCTCTTCATGAAAGAATCGGTGGCAAAAGGGAACGCTGCCCTGGTGGCCCCTGGTGTTTGTGGGAAGAGGTGGTGATAGTGGAAGATATTGAGCTGGGGAGGATTCGCCGCTTCGTCGCCGGTGGTGGCCCAACCGTTCGAGGAAAGTGACGAAACTGGCCATGTCGCCGACGAAGTGGGAGAGGCTTACTCCCAGTGCCAATCCGCCGCAGTCGAAGAAGTCGGCCTCCACCGCGAAGAGAGCATCTTCTCTTCCAGAGTACTTTGTGCAGGTATAGTTACAGAGGACAAGCTCGGACAATCCCCTGTCTGGCTTCTTGAAGAGCTCCTCTAGATGGTCATGGACTATAGTTTCGTGAAGCTCGACTCGTCGGTCATTGCATTGGATACTTTCCGGCCAATAGGTAGAATTGCACCAAACATTGAGACAGGGAGGACTTGAGACGACGGGATGTGTCAGGGACTGTGGCCTCGCTGATTTGGTTATGAGTATAGTAGAAGATGAGATGACTGAAAATCTGAGGGGAGATTTGATCTAGCAAGCAGGGATTGAAGAGCCGACGATGAGGTGGGGTAGGAGAAGCTGGTGGGCTACAAGCGTAAAGCCCACGTACGGGCTTAGCACAGCTCTTATTTGATTCATAGCTCTTGAATTGTTAACTCATCTTTTCCTAATTTCATCATTATCATATTATACATAATCGAGCACCATTGTCGAATAATGAAGATTTGACATAAATCTTTTGATTATATTACGTACGTTCAACCTCTATCTCAGAGTTTCTTTTCTCTAATTGTGAACCACTAGCGTGAATCGTGGTGTAAACCTGCGCTCAGCGATGTAATAGAGACAACGTTTGTGTTGGGAAAAATAAAAATAAGGCAATACACAAGGTTAGGTCGGCCATTGCACACATTGGCTTCAATTAAAATCAATGGCCTAGATTTCTTCCTACTTGCTTACCTATGTCCAAAGTTGTTGCTTTCAAGCATACCCACTAATTTTGGCATTGTCCATGCCCCAATTTAATGTATATATATATAGTAGATGCCACACATTACATGCTTACAATGTCATTGGTTGAATAAGATTATGTTCATAGTTTACATTTACCTCTTCCTGGGACGACCCCTCACAATGTCAATGTGATGGAGATGGGGCAGCCACAGCATGTAGCAAATATGTCTTTATTGCCATGTGACACTGTATATGAAAAGTGTTATTATGGTAGCAAAGCCCATGATATATCATATATAGCTCATCATCAATTCCTTAATTATCATGTAAAATTTATGTGAAATAAACATGGTTATTGCAATTAAGCCTATTACAGTTAATAAGAATCTCTACGTACCAAGCTCAAAGTTATCAGAAAGTTATAATAATGGCTCAACGCTATTCGTTTCCATATTTTTTTAAGAGCAAGAGGTGAATAGCCGTTGCATATTAAAAGTCCCATAACTTTGTGCAGATCAAAGCGGTGGTACACTTCTGCCCAGCAATGACTTATCGATCTCATCTAAGCGTAAACCGTATGAGTGCAAGAAAGTCTTCGGAGTCTCAATCACTTTGCCGGTACAGAATTACCTTAGCGCGTGTTTATCAACAGTATTTTGATCACATAGTGTTTCAATGGTTGTATTATCTATACGAATGTAGATTATCTTTCACCTAAATATGCTGCATATATTTAATCTCAACTAGCTAGTGTCTTGTGATATATCAATTCATAGTTGCCTAACAACAACTTGGGCTACCCACAAAGGAATGGAAGGTGAAGGAAATGCCACTCAAATCTGATAAAAAAACCATAGATCGAAACGCCGCCAGTGCATGTGGCCCAAAAAATACAAGAACATACTAAGATCACATCTCTCCAACCTAGTCACCAGGTTATCAATAACACGAAGAATCTCATGATCTTATGCACATAAAATCAATTAGGCCACAAGTAGTAGTAACACCAACCCCATTGTACACATTTAGTATTGCCAACCTTACCATATAATAAACTACACGCATTCACCCCTTCTTCCAATCTTCACCTTATCACCTTCTTCTACTTCTCCTCCATCTACCTGACTTCCATCTCCAACCATGTCGGAGAAGGACTGCGGCAACAAAAAGCACAGGCGCCAACATCTCTTCCGGCAGCTCTTCGCGTGCTTCCTGTCCATCATCATCCTTATCCTCCTCATCATCCTCATCATCTGGCTGGTCTTCCGCCCCGCCCACCCCCGCTTCATACTCCAAGACGCTGCCGTCTACCAGTTCAATGCCACCGGCGCCACCGTCCTCACCACCGTCATCCAGATCACTCTCGTCTCCCGCAACCCCAACGACCGCATACGTGTGTATTATGACAGGATTGCCACTTATGCCACTTACCGCAACCAACAGGTTAAGAGAAGTATCATTCGAAAAAACGTTATAATTTTAAAATTTAATTAGAATCTATATTTTCGGCATTCTTAAGGAGAAAATTTTTTTAACGTATATTTAAACATAGGTGACACTGGCCACTCGTCTCCCGCCATCTTACCAAGGCCACCATGAGGTCGTCGTCTGGTCGCCGTACCTCCGTGGTGACGCTGTCCCGGTATCGCCATTCGTCACCCTGGCTGTGCAGCAGGACCAGGCCGCTGGCTACTTTGTCATCAATATCAAGTCCGACGGCCAGGTCCGATGGAAGGTCGGGACTTGGATTTCTGGGCATTATCATATTCACGTCAACTGTGCCGCCTACTTCCGAATGGATGGCCTCCCGGCCGAAGTCGCCGTCGTACGCCTACAGTTTCCGGTGGGCTGCTCCGTTGACGTCTGACTAACCGCGTTACGAGAGTTAATGGCGTTGTGTATTTGAAAACGAATAATTGGAAAATGCTGGGAATTAACATCTTCTAGTAATTGTAAGATGGTGTATGATCGGCATTTATTATAATAACTATCAGCTTTCTCATGATTAACTTTTCGAATAATGTCTTGTTAATTACTTAATCACCTGTGATGCATATTAAAATGTAGCAGCATGATTAATTAATTTAGAATATAACTTTATTTCAATAAATAGTGTCGCTAGGAGGTTGAATTATGGGTACTAAAGATGACTTTAAGGGGAGCAACAAATTTTTTGATCAGTCAATGCCTGATCTTTTTACCCATGAAATATTGATGCTTACCAACAATTAACACATATGATGAATAAGAATTATTTTGTTTTTGATTGAGGAGCATTAATTTATGGACTTGGGCAACTTGGTAAAAGATAAAGTGGGTAGTTTTTCTACAAGGCCTGAAATTTGATGTGATTTGTTGGTTCTGATGCGGGTGGTGCTTTAAGCTTTCATATCGTCTCCATGACCGTGACCTGATAACCAGTTTTCATCATCACCTAGGCGAAAACTAATGACATCTTAATGTGTTTTTTTTGCTTTGGGCCAAGATTTTTTTTATTGTTATGGGTGCAGGAAAGGTATATAAAGAGATTACCTTTTTAATTATTCCAGAGTATTTAATGAAGGAAATAGGCCCCCTTGATTGTGTATGAATACTTGATACAATGGCATGTGTAAAGAAAGCTAGTGGATCATATTGGTTTGGATCTTTCTAATTCGAAGATGTGTATTGTCCACTTCATTGGAAGAAAAATAAAGAGAAGCTAGTCGATGTGGATCGATCTGGAGAATTCTGAGTATTTGGTGATGTCAATGATCAACTATAGCTATCTTACTTATGATAATTGGAAGCGAGAAGAGCGTCGTCGTCCAGGAATTTTTTTTAACACGAAATATTTTGTTTTGGTGATTGGATTGGTTTGTTTGATTATATTGGTATCTGAGGTTGCTTGATTACCTGAAAATTGCTCGGAGTATTTTGTGGTGTGTTAATGTGAAAAAAGTTCTTTCTTTTTTTGTTCTACATATCTTTCATTCAAGGGTTGGTGTTTTGATAGGCTTATATGAGATTTTGAGAAGCTATCGTTACTGTTTTTTTTTTTGGGTCTGAAAATCAATTGGAGTCGATTGTAAAGGAAATTGGCCGTTATTAAGGGCTTGTTACATATGAAAACATGTAAATAAATTGGTTCATGATGAATGCAATGTGATGATAGGAAATGTGCTCGCATTTGCATGAACTACTTGTGCCTTTGGCGGTGGATTTAGTTCTCTTTGTGCAGTCCTTTACTTTAGTGCCAGCTATGTTTTGCAAGCAGTTGATTTCCTTTTTTTCTTCTAATAGTTACATGAACATTAGTTATCTCAAATTCTTGGCAGGTTAGTGGAATGGGCTATTTAACGGTTGGCACTTGTAACAGTTTCTAGGCTTGCTTTACTTGGTAAAGATATGCCAATTAAGCAAACAATTCTAAAACTAATAGTGTGACTCGGAAATTCAATCTTTATTTTTCTGTTACATATCATGTATGATTGTTAATGAATTGCCATATTACACCTCAAAGTATTTCTTTTCTAAAAAAATTAATTCTAAACCATTTTTCCGTTTCGATTTGTTTTTCTTTTTCTTTTTTCTTTTTCATTTGGTTCTTCTTTGAGCTGATTTTTTGGATCATATTTGCTAGTGTCTAGCACTCCTAGTGTACTTCTATTTAAAATTTTCAGGCATCAAATACTTTGATAACGAAATAAGCACCTAATTTCGCCATTTGTTTTTAAATGAACACACAAGTCTTCATAGAAACTTGAGAAGCATGAATCGATCACAGCGAGATTATGCGGCAGGAATGGGGCTGTAACATCATCAGAATCGCAAGGTTGAACGGCAGCATCATCCACCATATGAGTTCATCCACAAGCTTAGCAGTTTCTTCAGCAAATACATGGTCTACTATTTATCCCACCCCATTCATCTCTCCAACATAAAGTTTATCTTAACTCGTCTTTTGCAACCACAACAGTAGATCCAATCTCATTACTCTTATAAACCCCCTTGATATTCCTACAATGATTCTTCCATTTAGAATGCCTCCTTCGGACATTCTAGATGGCGCCCCAAATTTTTCAAAGAGATTGGAGAGATGTCCTCTGGAACAATTAGGAACCAGTAGCAGAGATATGAAATCCGAGAGGGAACAACCAGCTTGTAATTAAGGAGCTTGCATTGCTTTCCTGCCTGAGAAGCATTGGGAGGAGACCTGTCTCAGTTGGGTCTGGACGCCTCAATTTCTTGGCCATTGCTAATCGAAACGAGATCACTCAGTATGACGATGTTTATACGTCTTATATGTTTTTGTAAGTGACTTTAAAAAAAAAAATGTACAATGTTTTTCACTTATTGAAGTGTACAAAAGATGGAAGCAGCCAGTTGAATGGAATGATTGCATGTCGACTTTTCCATGTTCACAAGTGGTACTTTTATTTGAGAAACAAAAGGTTGTATTTTCCAGAATGCGTATGTTTGCGGCATGTACATGGTGAAGAATGAGCATATAAATACTATGCATCAGGAAAAATACTTAATAAAAGAATCTTTTAAATGTTTTTGCTTATTGGTTGCAATAGAATAACGTGTAATTAAGATGAAGGTAATGCAAATATTGTTTCTTGGTTGACGGTGGATGTGGGTGTTCATTTTCTCAACCAAGTTTTGCGGGTTGTTGAAATTAGAAAAGGTCGTAAGGTTAAGTAAGAGTTGTACAAAACAAGCGGTCTTATCAAGGTATAGTATTAGCAATTTACATGGTTATGGTAATAGTCTCCAATAAAACCAAGATCACAGATTATGTATATTCTCTAACTAATTTGACAATTAAATCAGCGTGCGAAAATACTTGTGTGGTCATTCATCACAGCTTATATGTTTTTCTCATTGTCTAGATCGATCGTGTGCCTTACTCGTCTGTTGTGTATCCACACAATTATGGTTTTATACCTCAAACTATATGCGAGGACAGTGATCCCATGGATGCCCTTGTATTAACGCAGGTATTGCTTATCATATATAGGTTTAGAATTTCGTCTGCTCTCTGAAAAAACTAAGAATGATTTGTATCTTTTTGTTCTGTTATTGATTCAGGAGCCAGTTCTCCCAGGTTGTTTTCTTCGGGCCCGGGCTATTGGCCTTATGCCCATGATTGATCAGGTGAATGGCCAAATTCTCTGAATGCATTAGTTGCTAAGTAATTAGCAGTTTCTTGTAAATTATTTTCCACATTTGTTAGGCCCTTTCGCCCCCCACCCAAATTTCGAAACCATCGTTCGACCCTGGGCCCCCAAAAAGGACTTTAAAACAATTAAAGTGAAACTCGTAATAGATATCACGGGCCTCTTTCAGCTATATACAAGTCACCAATAACTTCTAACGTGTGGATAAACCCAACAACTCTCTTTCACACATTGGGCATGACTCGAAATTATACAAGTTGGCTCGAAACTATACAAGTCACCAACAACTTTTACATGTGGACCCTTCAGGCCCCTAAAAAGAAAAGAATAAGGCTTTCCTATTAGCTTATATATAAGCCAACAACACCCTCTACAACCGATGTGGGATAAACCTAACCCACATAAGATCATCATTTCTATTATTACCTGTAGCATAGAGCGAGGTTCTCGTGAAGTCTTCAAATTATTTCTTGTTATGAAATGCGGATTTTTGCCTCTTGAAATGGTGTTAGGGAGAAAGAGGTGACAAGATCATTGCAGTATGCGCTGATGATCCTGAACATCGTCATTATAAAGACATAAATGATGTTCCTCCCAACCACCTTGCCGAAATCCGCCGCCTTTTTGAAGATTGTATCCTTTGAATATTTTTTTAAGGAAAACCTTTATGTGATGCTTATGCACTTCTTCAAACAGTTATCCTGATGGAAATCAAAATGATGCTTGACCTTTAGGAGAAGGAAAGATGTCAGTAAGTGGCAGAAATTTCTTCATTAGTTTTCACGCCCACATTTATTTGGGAACTGGATATATTCTAAGGTGCTTGTGAAGATGTTTTCTACTGTAGGATAATGATGATGACGACGTTGAGGGTGTAGCTTTCAAATATAATAAATGCTATCTAGTCCAAAGGCCAAGGTGTCATAGCTGTAAGAACCAATATATATTCTTGTCCATAATGGTTTTTAATTGGGGAGAGGGAAAGTTGTGTGTAAAAGTGGCATCGATATAAATATGTGTGTGACTTGAGAAACTATTAGTAGTTAATGATAAACTGCAGTGAGGGATGAGGAGGATCATGTCCGCAAGCTCGACTATTTTGAAACTTTTGAATGATGAAAATTATGTATGAGCTAATCTTGAAATGCAAAATTTGGTTTGTTGCTCTGTTTCTCCGGCTGATTTTCATGTAAATAAGGACAAGAGAACTGAGATCGAAGAGGTTGCTGCCAATCACTTCCTTCCTGCCGAAGATGCTCTGAAAGCTATCCGGTACTCCATGTAGGAACTCTGCGCTTCTTACTGTTAACTATTACTACTGTCTCTAATTTGACAACCATATACTACTAGCCCAATTTTGTATGTCTACAACTATGAGGTTGTTATCTCTCTTTTATAAAGAACCTAAAAAATGGGTGCAGGAACTTGTATGCATCTTAAATCGTGGAAGCTTGAGGCAGTAACAATCCAAATCCTTGTCTTGATGATCGAACAACTGTGATGTTGGTCTGACGCAGCTAATTATATTAAGGGTTTGAGATTTCAAATCTGATTCTCATTTTTCATCTAGTATAATGTTGTTGAATTTTGTATCATCACTTCTGAAACATCATAAGAAGGTTCATATGATAAGGGTGAAAACGTCTTGCTTGGAAGCAACAATGAACACATATAATTATCATAGTAGTCTTATTTATGTGAAGGAGAAACGTAGGAAAGCAATTCTTGGTCTTGTTCGAATTTCGCCATGTCTTCGGCGTCCATAAAAACCCACACTTCAACTCCATCTTCCTCTTTCTGATCTAGGAAGAGGCAAGCATTCTTCGCTGGTAGCAGGGCAGGGCTCACCCATTGAGGCTTTCCCCACCCAAAATCTGCTTCATAATGTCCAAATTTGCACCAGCTCGAGAACGAGAAGACGGCCGTCTCCTTCCCTTGGTTTTTTGACAATGCTCCCATCATGGCCTCCATTGCCTGGTACCCTTGTGGCCCTTGCAGGTCCTTTGCTAAAGCTGTGTCCACCTTTTTGAAACTGTCTCTGAGTCGTGCCTATTAAAAGAGAACAGAAAAAGTTGCAACTTATTCATTGAGAGTATATTACATTTCTTTGATGTGTAGAATGTGCGTGTATTTTGTTTTATGCTATTGCTAAAAAAATTGTAAAATTCTAACAACAGCGAGCTCAACAATTAAAAAAACAACTATACCTTTAATAAGAAAACCAATTAGGATATATATATATATATAGACACACACGTGTACGAACAAGTCTCTTGGCTTAATAAGCCACACCGGCCCTTTGGATGATGTTTACACTGAATTGTTCAGACTAAAGAGGATATTATTGCCGTAGCAAATGCTTAAAACCAGATAAGGAAGAAAAAAACCATTTATATATAATACTTAAACACCCTCCTTACTTGTAAAAATCTATATCATTTAACCATTAAACCATTGTTTATGTACATGTAAGAGATGGAAAATTAATATATTATTTATTATACATCTATTATATAATGTTTCATAGTAGAATCTTATTCGAGTAACTGCTCGTGATAAGTTTGTAAAACCTTCAAATGTGTGCTAGAAATTCTTTATTTTATAAATAAAATTTAAGAATAATTAGACTAAACATTATAAAATAAATCTTTAATGATAAAAAAATTATCATTTATTATTTTGTTTAGTTCGGTTGGAGTTCGTTTAAAACAAAACGAAACCATATTTATTTGGTTTGATCATTGGGGTTATGAACTATAATTTAGTTTCTGTTTGGTTAATAAAATTACCTCAGTTTAGTTAATTGAATAAATGGTTTGGTTTAATTTTAATTGAACCAACCAAATATTAGATTTTAATTTTTTATAAAATTAAAATATTTGATGCTTGCCTCGGTTTAACAAAGCAGTAAATACTAACCTCTAGGCCACCATCCTCATCGTCCGCTGGAGAGCTCTCCAGCGACAAAGCAACAAGAGACCCAGAAGTTTCCGAAGGCGTCATCAGGCAATGGTGGCTCAATTCTCCGTCGGAGATTCACTGCATGGGTTACTAAGAAATCTCTCTCGTCCTCACCGTTATTGGCCCCAGACTTCCTTGTCGCCCTCACCATGCACCTGCACACCAGAGCCGTGACGGCCTCCACGCGAGTAGGGGCGCTACCGCGCTTCCGCCGGAGAGCGGCGAGGTCTAACTCGTCGATCACAAACCTCTTCATGGTGGGATTGGTGGCGAGTTTAGGCGCCAGCCTGGGTGCCCCGGGTATATGCGGGAAGAGGTGGTGATGGACGACAAACGGCGTCTTTTGGGCGGGAGCACTTCCCACCACGCCGGCGGTGGAGGCCCAGTCGTTGAGGAAGGTGGCAAAGGTGGCTGCGTCGCCGACTAAGTGGGAGAGGCTCACTCCCAGTGCCAATCCGCCGCAGTCGAAGAAATTGACCTGCACGGCCAAGAGAGCATCTTCTCTTCCAGAGTGCTTGGTGTATGTATGGTAACAAGGAACGAGCTCGGACAAGCTGATCTGGTTAGGCTCCTTGAGGAGCTCCTCTAATTGGCAATGGAGTACTCTAGTTTCATAAAACTCGACTCCTTGGTCGGTGCATTCGATCTGGTTTTCTTTGGCCACAAACCTTCCGGCCAGTGGGTAGAATTGCACCAAGCTTTGAGAGAGAGAGGTTTTGAGACGGCGAGATATGTCGGGAGTAGTAGTGGGGGCGTTGCCCATTTGATGGTGGCGGTAGTACAAGATGAGAGGAACGAACACGTGAGGGGAGAGCTGGTCTAGACAACTGAGATTGAAGTAACGAAGGTATGGAGGGGTTGGAGAAGCCGGTCTTAGCATCTCTGTACTGATTATCTTCACCTCCATTGATGCTTGTTCTTTATCAAGAAAATGTCCTAAGTGAATCTCTTGGATATGGAACTATGGAAAGTACCCTGTGTGAGTGGTTGTTATGTATTGGGGTTCAGGTTTCCTCCACTTTTATAGTGCATTAAACGATCTTATCTCCTTAAATTAAACATCCATTGATCTCTCTCTCTCTCTCTATACATATGTACACCAACTTTAGAATTATTTTCTAACATATATATATATATGAAGTTCATCCTTGTATACTGGTTTTTTTCTGAGGTCAATAGCTCTTGGAAACTTCATTCCCCCCTTAAATTGATCAGGCTTTGCTAATTAGTAATTCCATTGAGTTCAAAATTTGCTGAAATATATTGTTATAAAAATATTTTCGACCAATAACCTTCTGGTCTCAGATGGATGTACTGTATATGCGATGTATGTAACACACGACAGGTGAGTTCATTTGTCTACGTCTATACGTTTGCTTAAATATTGTTGGCGGCCATCACTTCTTGACTTAATAACTCATGGAATTATGAAACGAGTTTGATGCACATGACTCCTTGAGCTCTATTTACATATGAGCATGATATGATTTTCAACTTTGTACAAATTAATTATCTATGTCGGATATTATTAATTACCTATATATATATATATAGAGAGAGAGAGAGAGAGAGAGAGTACCATTAATGACACCTTGTCATGTATATATATATATATATTTAAAAATGTGTTTTTTGTTGTGTATTCAAAATCTTTAATATATAGGAGTGTTTTTTGTTGTGTATTCAAAATCTTTAGATCTTACAAAATCAAATACAAACCTGATTGAACATATATAGGAGTTTTCAGGGCTCAATCTCAACCTGTAAAAAAATCACACATAAACTAAGTTTGAACTAGCTTGTTGTAATAATTGGCCGATTGAAGTGCAAACTAATAAACCTAAAGATGCTTTTATATTTTTTATATTAAACGAATCTCAAACTAACTATTGGCCCAAATACAAACTAAATGGATCTAAATTTTTTATTCAAAATGATCAATAAAAATATATAAGCACATCCTTATTATTATTGTACTTGATCTTACTCTAGTCGATGTTATTAGATATTAAATTAATTTTTGTAAGATCTTGCAATCTATCAACTTTTAAAAACTTTGGTAATAAGTATTGAACGTGAAATTAATTTTTGTGGGATCTTACACCAATTTTAAAAGTAGGCTAAACCTAATGGGAGTGTTGCTTTACACTGATTGTTCATAACCCTAGATTATTGACTCCTTACATGATTGTGAGTCAATGACCATAAAGTCGAGCTCATAGTTTTAAAACTCCTTTTTGACTCGAAAAACTCTCGGAATCAACTCGACTCCGTAGTTTGTAGTTTGCCGAGTTGAACTCCATGAATGACTCTATAGTAATTGATTTAGTAATTGACTCTCCGAATCATGTCATAAAAATTATCAAAACATTTTTTTAGATTGGCTAAATGAATATTTTTAAGTAATATAAATCATATATTTATCAATTTTAAGTGTCAAAAAGTAATATATATATATATATATATATATTTACATAAAACTAATTTCATATAATTTTTTATTTATATAATTAAAAATTTGATATATATGACTCCTAGTCAGTTTGGAGTTGACTCCACGATATGTCTAGTGGTGTCTAGTTTGGAGTTGACTCCACGATGTCTAGTGGTGTCTGAGTTTTCAGTTTTAAAATATGGTTGAGTCTAACTCAAGCTTAATAATTAAGCTAATCATAGAATCCCTAAAAACTCATAATCATAACTTTTTTTTACCATATCAACTCTTTCTAATAACAATAGAAATTCAACAATCAGATTATTATAGTCCATTTTCTCTTTGTATTTTAAAGTTGGAGTTAATCAGAATCTATATTTAAGATATAAAATTATTATATAGTCTATCTTATAATTTGATGAAATTTTTTAATAAAATTATAATTTATCTGTAATATAGGTTGTGCCTAGTGTCATGTAATGCGTTTCAGCCCTAAAACAACTGCTGTGCGCCTAAACCATTACATTATGGAACCCAACGTCCATACAATCGAATTCTACGTACATATATCTAGAAGACACTCGAGAAGCAGAGCAAAAACATGATCTGCATGTTGCCCGGCTATTTCTTGTTGCATTCTCATGTCATCTTCGGTGGCGGCTCCATCAGGCTTTGTCGAGGTTTTTCAATGCCGGTTGCGTAGTCGAGCTCGCCACATACTTCATGACATTCCCACAATTAGCGAGGGATGTTTAACCTGTACAAGTTAAATGACAAACCTCCTTGGAGGCGTTGGAAGACTACACCTTTCACGTTGATCTATTATCTGTACAGATAATATAACTAGTATTTCAATCGGAAAGAATAAATCTACTTTGGCCCAATAATACTTGGCCAGGAATTCGGCCCAAAATGATTGAAAGCTGATGACAGGAAAGACCAGAACCCAAGTTAATTTGTGAATCACATTTTTTTCGGCGTATATTAAAAATTCGATGTCGTTTATTTGCTATTTCTTGTTCCATTTGGAAGCGTTAACATTGTATCACTGCAATGCTTCATGCATGTTGCTTTAAATATATGCTCGCCAACAACTCGCTAGGTAAAGGTTTGTATACATATATAATAATATAGGTAACAAGAAAATCAGAATATCTTAAATGTTAATATTACGTAGGGAACAGCAAAACCACAATAAATATTCTGACGGGTGAGAGTAAGTAGAGAGTAATGTAGGGATAAGTACGAATTCCAACGACCCATACCTGTTATAATAATAATTTGTTATTGTTCTTATAATAAAATAATCTGAGAAGCATCAAAATCTTATGGAACTTCCAAAAACACAGAGATACGATCCACCTTTTATCCAGAATACCGATAAAACCCGAACATCCGGCCCGCATACCCCGCAATCTGGCCAATCACCGATGCTCTAGCATTCTCATGTCATCTTCGGTGGCGGCTCCATCAGACTCTGTCGGGGTTTTCTCTGCAGGTTGCGTAGTCGAGCTCGCAACATACTTCATGACATTTCCACAATTAGCGAGGGACGTTTAACCTGTACAAGTTAAATTACAAACCTCCTTGGAGGCGTTGTTTTTTTCTTAGAAGACTTCACCGTTCACGTTGGTCTGTAATCTGTACATATAACATAACAAGTATTTCAATCGGAAAGAATAATGCTACTTTGGGCCAATAATACTTGGCCAGTAATTCGGCCCAAAATGATTAAAAGCTGCCGACGGGAAAGACTAGAAGCGAAGTTAATTTGTGAATCACATTTTTCTCGGTTTATATTAAAAATTCGATGTCGTTTATTTGCAAGTCATGATCTAGATTTCTTATTCCATTTGGAAGCGCTAACCTTCTTGCAAGTGAAGTTGAATCCTTGTCCCTTGAGTCTCTCTCTACCGGCTCTTCTCTCCTCTGCTCTTTGTGAGCGGTACTCAAGTGTAAATTAAATATAAAAACCCGCGACTCGAGTCAGGGTTTTATAGTCGTTAGCCGGTCGGTTTGACCGTGGTTCGAGTCGGTTTAGCTTTCAGAACACGTGTGCAGGGCCGAGGCCGACCGTGTGCACGTGCTATGAGGGTTCATGTATACCCAAGTATCGATGATAGCGTCAGATACGCATCAGCAGACTGAGTTATCAGTAGATATGAGAGTATACAGTTGATGATTTTATTTTTTTCATGTTGTGACCGTAGAATTAGTTTAGGCCGAATAACGCATTAGGACGCGTTAGATGGTATTCGGGTGGGTTATTAGTTATACCGCATGTCATTTGGATGTTGTGTTGTTTTGTTTGATTTTATGGGATTTTTTCCAATTTTTTTGGATTTTTCTAGGATTTATTCCGAGTTAGTTATCATTCTTGACTCGAGCCGGTGTCGAGTCAAGTCTTATTTACAACTTTGCCACTGCCCTGTACTTCTCATCTTCCTCCCCCAAACCCGACGTCTTCACCGCCGCCGCCCTTGAGGCTGTCGCCACCGCCGCCGACACCACCTCGCCGCCGATCGACGCCGCCCAGCCCGGCCGTGCCATCGCCTTGCCGCCTCGACCACGCCCGGCCACCGTCCAGCCGTCGCGACGCCGGAAATCGCCCTCGATTTCACGGCCGTTCCCGACGCGATTCCGCCGCCGTCTGCGCCGGACTGCCGCCGCCGTGACGTCGGAGCTTCTCCCCTCGACTTCCCCTACCTTTCCCCCTTGCCTAGCGCCGCCGTCGAGGCCGGCCGTGGGTCTGATCGGAGCGATCAACCGCCCCGACTGCACTCGACGCCGCCATCGGTGGCCATCGCCGCCGCGGTTGCCCTTGTCGTCACCACCATTGGGTCCAGCTCACCGAGACGGTGCTAACCCCTACCTCCGATTGCCTCGCCGGAGCAGTCGCCGGAAAACCACCGGAACTGCCGGAAAACCGCCGGCATAGTCGCCGGAAAACCGCCGACTCGCCTTCACCGCCTTTGTCCGTCGGCACCGATTTCAGCGCCGATCGTGAGGTGGTTCTTCCTTCTTTTTTTTAGAATTATTACATACATGTTGTGGTCATAGTAGCATATTAGAATTAATTTTATTAACTTCATGATTTTAGTTTAATTAATCGTGAATTATGATAAACATGTGATGATTAGCGTAGATTGTGTTGTGTGATGTAAATGCTCACTAATGAAATTGTTAGTAAACCATGGAATAGTTAATTAAATGCTTGTTAACAAGTTAATTTATGAATTTGCACGAATTAGGTTTTGCATGCTAGTATTAAGTTAAACGGATTAAATTGATTAAACCATTGTCACCTAATTAGAATAGGTATGCTTTGAAATTGGAATTAAAAGTGTTAGGTAATAAGTAACGTATGAAATCATAAAATTATTAACTTGCTTGACAATTAGAGATTTAGTGTGATTGTTGAGATGATTGCCATATTTGATTAGATTATTGTATGCATGTGGATATATTAGTTATATAGGCGTGCATCATATATGTATGGGCGTTAGTAAATAGTTATGTTCATGTAGGTTCGTTGCAGGAGCTCGCCGTCTAGGCACGAGACTGCGCTTGGAGCTTCTGACAGGTCCGTTAGGACACGCTTCTCAGGTTTTATCGCTCTACTCTATCGGTGATTTGATTTATTGATCGTAGGACGTGTCAGGTGGATGATTTATTGGACCCCACCTAACACGGGTCACCTGGTCGATTGTTTTCGGAATTAATAACCCTCGAGGATGAGATCCCTCGAGTTTGTTTTCGAAAATAAGATCCACCTCAAGTTGCCTTCGGGCCTATTATAATAAATCCCGACCCAGCCCTATAAATAGTTTTATCGAGTTTTCAGTGAGACAAGAGAAGATGAGTCGACTTGCACGTGCCATGAGCGGATGCCGTGCCAGTCAAAGCGGGCTCTGGATTAGTGCCAGCGGACTGTTCCATTCCCGAGGGATCCTGACAACTCCGCGTTTGAGTTCCTCACACCCGGAGAACGTGGAGGTTTACGGGTACTGTTTAGTACAGCGCATGTCCGGACTTGTGGTTCAAAGGGTACTAAAGGCGACTGCCTGAGAGTGCTCGGCCTACGTGCTCAAGGCCAGGAGTAATATGGAGGTTCGGAGAGGGCTTAGGATAAAGTTTTACGTGAAGTACTGAAAAAGAAGTGCCGAGAGCGGCACAGTACCAGATAGATCAGGATGCTGTTGAGTCAGCTGCTCAACGGCTCCTTTGTAGTTGCCCTTATGAGAGTTCTTGAGGAAGATATATGATTGTTTGCTTTCCATGAGAGTTTGCTCTCATGTTCCAGTTTGATATTAGTTATTTCCGGACCAGTGACACCCGTTGCTGACGTTTTTCTACTATATGTAGGTGAGGATGATGATTGGTGTATGCCGGCCTTGACGAAGGAGTAGCGCTTGCATTGCACACACATACCTGGCGCCGCGCCGACTTTTGCGTAAGATATGATGTGGGTTGAATGATGCTTGGTGATATACATGGTTGTGTACATATGCATGAGCTATGAGACTTGTAGGTCTTTTTCTTAGAAATGTATGAATTTTCTTAGAAATGTTTTGGAAATGTTCTAATGTCCAGGAATGATCAGCTATGTTGAGTTGAAAATGAACAAAAACATGATGAGCATGAATTGCAGGTGGGCTAGACCCAATTATAAGATGTGTTATTGCTTAAATCCTATTGTGGTGTGCATTATGGTTTTATATATATATTATATTGTGCCGCATTTTAACAGGTCGTCCCCTTATTGCACTTTTAGGGGAGACTCTGTCCGTTTTATTCCAGGTTTTATGAATTTTGTTGCCATTTTAATTATTTTGGTGTGTGGTTATTATCATGACATTCACGTAGTATCCTGTTAGGGTTTTGCATTTCATTCATACATTGTTTGCGCATTAGCGGCGTGCTCCATCTTGAGACGTCGAGAGGGTTATGTCGTAGCCGTTTAGGTTTTGGGTCAGCCAACTTAATCGGTTTACGAGTAGTTCGATCCTTTGTAACAGTTCCAGTCTGGGTTGAGAGTAAACCGGATTGGGGTGTTACACTTCCTATCGTGATAGATTTTCTCAATTGGTCTTTTAAAATTTTCTTATTTGTTACACTTCCAAAGTGGTGAGAAAGAAAAAATGCCCAGATCAAGGACCCTAAAGAAAAGTATCGTGTTTAACTTCTCTCATCAAGAAGTTACAGGAATAACCACCCTTTGGTGGTTATCCTTAATTATACTACTAATTATTATATTTGGATTAATATATATAAACTATATATATATGATGGGGACCATATAAAGGTAAAATAAAATTCTAACATTCTCCCATTTAGTCTGAACATATATCACAATGCATAATATTATCTAAAATAGTAATACTTCAAAATAAAGTATTATATATAAATCATACCGGTAAGTCCTCTTTAGTGAAGTATTACTTTTCATGTATTACAATGTAAAATACTCTTAAGAAGTCAAAATATGGTTTAAACTAAACCTATAATGTTTATTCGGGTCTAATCACACATATATTATACATATGTATAACAATTTTATTGTTATCTAATATAATGTATACACTCATAATGAAAAGATAAACAAATAGTAGAGTTTCAACAAATAGCATAATATATACTTAGCATCACATATCAAACTTGAAATTCAATAAGTCTTATATAGGATACATAAGCTTTGAACATCTTTGGTGGTATGCCTTTGTCAAAAGATTTGCAATCATCAATTTAGTACTAAAGTGTTTGATGAACACTTTATTTATTTTAATGTGCTATCTGACTATTAAATATTTAATATTGATGTGTTTACTTCAACTTCCACTTTTATTATTTTTAACGGAGAACATAACAACTGAATTATCCCAATACATCTTCAATGACCTTGAAATAGACTTAACGACTCCAAGGCCAGGCATGAAACTCTTCAACCAAATAACTGTGATATAGCCTTAAAACACGTAATAAATTCGGCTTCCATAATAGAAGTGACAACTAAAATTTGTTTTACACTTTTCCACGATATACCTCCATTAGCAAGCATAAAGATGTATCTAGATGTGGATTTACGAGAATCAGTGCAATAAGTGTAATTCAAATTTGAGTATCCAATGACCACCAAATTAGAAGATCTCTTTTATATAAGCACGTAATCTTTGGTTCTTTGAAGATACCTCATAACTTTCTTTACAACTCGCTAATGTTCAATGTCATAATTACATTAATATTTCCCTCACAATCTAACAATAAATGTAATGTCTGGTCTTGTAGAGACTTGTTACATACATAAGGCTTCTAACAGCTGAAGCACATAAAATATTTTTCATTTGTTTTATCTCAAGATCATTCTTCGAACATAAATTTAAATTGAAATTGTCTATTAAAATGTTTAGAGAAAAACTTTTTTACTTCATGAAACAATCACATATCATTAGTTTCAAACAATGTATTATCGACATATAAGATAAGAAAGTTAATCTTACTCACATTAACCTTGTAGTATATGCATTGATCCTTAATGGTCTTAACAAAACTAAATGAAGAAATTACAATATGGAATTTAAGATATCACTGATGGGAGGCCTGTTTGAGTCCATATATCAATTTCTTAAGTTTACAACAAAGATGATCACTATCAATTAAAGAAAACCTTTTAGGTTGTTTCATATAAACCTTTTCCTCTAGATCTTCAATGAAGAAAGTTATTTTCACATCCATCTGATGTAATTGAAAATTAAAATGCGCTACTAATGTTTTAATAATACAGACGGATTTTTTTGAAACAAGAAAAAAGTCTCTCGATAATTAATTCCTTCCTTTTGTGTGAATCTTTTAGCCACAAGTCTTGCTTTATATCGTTTAATATTGCCTAATAAATTTACTTTGGTTTTAAAGACTCATTTACAACTAATAGCTTTCATCCTATTAGACAATTTGACAAGATCTCAAACTTGGTTTTCAACCATAGAATCCATCTCATCTTTCATAATTTTGTACCATAATTTTGAATATTACTATCCATCGCTTGTGAAAACTTATCAGGGACATTTTTTTCTCTAATATTATAGTCAGTTTCTTGTAGGTAAACAACAAAATTACTAGATATTGCTAGTTTTCTCACTCTAGTTGATCTCCTTAATAGTTTATCAACGTTCTTGTGTAGAGGTAGTTGATCAATCGATTGTTCAAGAACTTCAAGTTATTGATTTTTCTAATGAGCAACTTGTTCTACTAGAGCATCTTCAGCTTGATGCGACTGTTCATTAACTATTTGTTCAACATTCACCCAATTAGGATGTATGTCAGTAAAAATAAGTAGTATATTTCCTTATATGGAGTACTTTCAGTATAATCATCATCAAAAACTAAGTTTTGATGTTGATCATTCCCACTAATCACATCATTCTCAAGAAATTTTACATTTCTTGATTCCGCAATTCAAGTGACATGCGATGGATAATAAAATTTACAACATTTGGACTTTATGGCATAACCAATAAAATACTCACTAATAGTTTTTAGGTCCAACTTTTATCTTGAGGGTTATAAACCCTAACTTCAGCGGAATAACCCCAAACACGTATATGTTTTAAACTCGGTTTCCAACCTTTTAATAACTCCAATGGTATTTTACAAACAGCCTTAATACGAACCCAGTTTAATATATACGCTGTAGTCTTAAGGGTTTCCCTTCACAATAAATGAGGAAGTTTAGTGTAAAACCCACGACTTGAGTCAGGGTTTTATATTCAGAACCGGTCAGTTCGACCATTATTTTCGAGTCAAGTCAAGTTCAGAACACGTGTACTGAGCCGATGCTAGTCGCGTGTATGAGCTATGAGGGTCATGCGTACCCAAGTATATGATGATAACGTCATGAACACAGCAGAATAGAATGAGTTATCAGAATATATGAGAGTATGCCAGTTATTTTTTTATTATTTTTATATATAATGGATCGTAGAATAGTTTTAGGCTGTTTACTACGTTAGGACGCGTTACGGGCAGTTTGGGTGGGTTGATAGTTCTAGAGCATATCATTGCGATGTTTTGGTGTTTGTTTGATTTTATGGGATTTTTCCCAATTTTTATGGAATTTTTTAGGAGTTATGGCAACTTAATTAATATTTTTGACTCGAGCCGGAGACGAGTCAAGTAATATTTACAAGTTTGCCACCAGCCCTTTTCTTCCTCTCCCTGACCTTTCCTTTCTTCCCCAAACCCTAGCCGCGCCACCCTTCGCTCGTCTTGCCGCCGCTGTCGACGCCGCCCGGCCGCCGATCATCGCTGACTAGCCCCACCACGGCGTCGCTGTGCCTCCCCGACCAGTCCCGGCCGCCATTTGGCTGCCGCGACGCCGGATCGCCGCGCCAAGCGCCCCGCCCGCATTGCGCTTGCGTCGTCGATTCCGCCGCCGGCGACTGTCGCCGCCACGATCGAGTGGTCGCCTCGGCACCCTCGACCACCCAGTGACCTTTCCCGACCGGAACGGAGGCCAGCGCCGCCCAGGCCGGTCGGATCGAGTCCCCCATCGTCGCCGCTCTGTTTTAGGCATTTTCCGGCGAGCCGTCGCCTCCGTTGGCCATGTCGACGTCGTAGATGCGTCGGGCTCGCCGAGCCGGTTCCAATGGTACCCAACATGACCACTTTCCGGCCACTAGACGCCGCCGGCGACTGTTGCCGGAAAACCGCCGGAGAGGTGCCGGAAAACCACTAAAGCCGCCGGAAAACTGCTAGAACTTGCCGGAAAACCGGATTCACTGGAGTTCGCCGGATCTTCCGCGGAGCTCATCCAGTCGATCCCAATCGAACTTCGGACGCTGATGAGCGCCGAATTCGAGCTCCGAGACGCGCGACGAAACCCTAGTCGTCGCCGATTGCCGACGATGTGAGGTATAATTACCTCCAATTTGATTATTTAAAATTGATGATGATTGTTAGTATAGCATGTTAGAATTGAGTAGTTGTCATGATGAATGCCAGATTATGAATGAAGTAAAGATGTGCATGATGTGATTAACAGGGAATGATAGTTAAGTGATCTGATGAACTAAAGTAAATTTGAGCATGATAATCGAGTACAACGTAACTTAGGAAATATAATTAGATTGATGTTAATAGGATAAGTTGGAATTACTTTCACATTTATAATTGTTGATTGTTATGGTTGAAGTTTGTATTGTGAATGTGTTTGATCATGACGAGTTTGATTCATCATTTAGTTAGCGGGCGTTAGTATTTAGTTTTGATGTGTAGGTACGGAGTAGGAGCTCGCCGCCTAGGCGCGATGACACGCTTGGAGCTTCTACCAGGTCCGTTTAGGACTCGTCTCTGTTTTACGCTCTTTTCTATTGTATGTTTATTTTATTATTTGCAGGACGGGTTAAGTGGCGTTTTATTGGATCCCACTTAACTCGGGCCATTTAACCGAACAGTTTTTCGGATTAATAACCCCTCGAGGATGAGATCCCTCGAGGATGATTTCGAAAACAAGATCCACCACAAGTTGCCTTCGGGCCTATTATATAAATCCCTACCCAGCCCATATATATATATATATATATATGTAGTTTTCGCGTTTTCAGTGAGACGAGAGATGGAGAAACCGACTACACGTACCATGAGCGGATGCCGTGACAGTCAAAGCGGGCTCTGGATTAGTGCCAGCGGACTGTTCCATTCCCGAGGGATCCTGACAACTCCGCGTTTGAGTTCCTCACACCCGGAGAACGTGGAGGTTTACGGGTACTGTTTAGTACAGCGCATGTCCAGACTTGTGGTTCAAAGGGTACTAAAGGCGACTGCCTGAGAGTGCTCGGCCTTCGTGCTCAAGGCCAGGAGTAATATGGAGGTTCGGAGAGGGCTTAGGATAAAGTTTTATGTGAAGTACTGAAAAGAAGTGTCGTGAGAGGCACAGTACCAGATAGATCAGGATGCTACCGGGTCTGCAGCCCAGTGGCTCCTCAGTAGTGCCCTTCAGAGTGTTCACGTGGAGTATATGATGTTTTCTTTCATATGAGAGTTTGCTCTCATAGCCAGCTTGTTATAGTTATTTTATTTTCCGGACCAGTAACACTTGTTACTGACGTGTCTTTATACTATATGTAGGTAATAATCACGAGTTGGAGGAGCCAGCTTGGACGGAGGAGCATTGTTGTCGCTTGTACACATGTCAGTCGATTGAGTGGTTATATTTTGTTTATGATACTATTATATTGCGGATGTTGTGAAATGCTAAGACATGGTATGATATGATTGAATGTCATGAGATGATGATAAGATATGATGATGTGACATGATTGAATGCTAAGACACGATGACAGATTGTGTGAATGAAGTTGCGTGATGTATAGATACATGTTTGCATATATGTTTATATATAGTATTTTGACAGGGTGACCCTAATTGCACTTTTAGGGGAAATTCTGTCCGTTTTATTTTAGAATTTTCATCGATTTTGATCGTAATTGTGATGGTGTGTAATTTAGTTTGCATGTCATCCATGTAGTATCATGTTAGGATTTTGTGCATTCATCCATGCATGACGAGTAATATCTTCATCTTAAGACGCCGAGATTAGATCCGCGCGAGTTGGGTTCGGGTTAGCCGACCTAACCAGGGCCTGTAACATGCCGGTTCGGTTCACGAGCTTGGACCGGATTTGGGGTGTTACATTTAAAATTGCTAAGCATACTCCTCGCCATATCTAACAGAATTTTATTTTTTCGTTCTACTACACCATTTTGATTTGGTGAGCCAGGCATAGTATATTGTACAATAATACCATACTCTTGAAGAAATTTTATAAATGGACAAGGTGTTTGTCCACCATTAGTATACCTACTATAAAATCTCTACCTCGATTAGATTTTACAATTTTAATTTACTTACCACATTATTTCTCTACTTTTTAAAAATTTTCAAAGTATCCAATATTTCGTATTTATTATCAAGTATGTTGAGATACATGTATTGAATTGGTGGGAATATTTCGTATTTATTATCAAGTATGTTGAGATACATGTATCGAATTGGTGGGAATACGTGAGATCTAATGAAATGAAATGTCTCTTTTCATGCCCACTAGTCGAATAAGAAAAAGGAAAATGTTATAGCTAGCTGGCTCGGCATAATTTTAATATCTACTTTCAGTATTAATCTAATAAATAAAAAGCAAAAAATGTTTTCATCTATGGCAAAAAAATACCGTCATATATTATGCCCCCTATTAATTGATGTAGGAGTGCATGCACGTTACGCATAATATATATAAAATATCGCACGTATATTATCATGAGCAATGGTCAGCTGATTGCTTAGTATTGTTTTTGCAGATTAATATATTCTTGCTCGTAAATTGTATTGGAAACTTAGTTTTGCGGTTTCCCATTTCTGTGATAATAGTAACGTACGACGTTCCTCCAAGTAGACAAGAAATTGAATGTGGTGCACAAGTTGCCGTGATGCATGAGATCCTCGGCAACTATTGGAGAGCCGCATTATATTTATCCGTTCCCAACAAGCTATTCCAACATCACATGGTCTGCATAACTTTCTATTTACTTTCAAGAGATCGCATTTAATTTGTTCATAACTCCGTGGTGGTCCGATTTCACTCTCCTATGAACATATCGAAAGGCCGTTCATCATCTTCACAATTGCCATGATTCCAACTTATACGCTCGTGATTCCAATTTTCATTTTTAAAGGCTGTTCATCATCTTCACAATGCACTTAGAGTCTCTTTTGTTCTCTTACATTGCCAAGGCGTCTCTGATTTTTGTGTTTGTTTTTTTTCTTTTTCTTGGGCCCTTTGGGCTCCTAACCAAACTCTGATACCATTGTTGGGCCCTTTAGTCCCTAAAAGAGAATTACAATAGGTATCACGAGCCTCTCTTAATCCAAAAATTAACTCAATGAATAAAGCTTTCACATTAGCCTATATATAACTCACCAACATTATCACGACCAATGTGGGATAAACCCAACAACTCCCATTCACACATCGGATGACCTACAACTCACCAACATTATCCACGACCGATGTGGGATAAACCCAACAACTCCTCTTCATATATTAGGTGACCCCAAAACAATCATCGTAGCAGCACCCACCTAGCACACTTACACTTTCATCAAATGGCACTCGCCTGGCAACTCCCTTCAAATCATCAAGTGGAACCCTCATCAAACGGCACCCACATGCCAAACTCACACAGACGGCTGGTAAACTCCCTCAAATCATCAGATGGAACCCAAGAAGGAAATGACAAACAGCACCCACCTGGCAAACTCACACAGATGGCACCCACCTCACAAACTCCCCTCAAATCATCAGGTGGAACCTATGAAGGAAATGACAAATTCACACAGACGGCACCCGACACCCACCTAGCAAACTCAACTCACACAGACGGCACCCACCTGGCAAACTCAACTCAAATCATTAGGTGGAACTCATGAAGAAAACAACAAACTCACACAGACGGCACCCACCTGGCAAACTCAACTCACACAGACAGCACCCACCTGACAGAACTCCCATCAAATCATCAAGTGGAACCCATGAAGGAAACAACAATGGCAAGGCGCACCTTAAATGATCAGATGGAACCCATGAAGGAAACAACAATGACAATCTCACACTTTCATCAGACAGCACCTCATCAGGTGGAACCCATGAAGGAAACAACAATGGCAATCTCACACTTTCATGAGACGACACCTAACAACAATGGCAATCTCACACTCTCACACTTGGCAATCTCACACTCTCACACTTTCATCAGATGGCATCCACCAACAAACTCCTTAACAAACTCCCCTCAAATTATCAGGTGGAACCCATGAAGAAAACAGTAATCAGCGTAGGGGTCGCACGACAAATCAGAGGGGGGCAGGGGGTGGGGGGTGGGGGATGGGGAGGGGGAAAGAAACAGGGGAGACTCTGGATGGCAATTTTGTGATAAAAACTTGACTCGATCCGACTTGAGTCAAATTAAAAAATAAAATAAAATAATTGCGTAATAAAAATTTGACTCAATCTCGATTTATGTCAATAATATGAAATAAATAAAAAAATACAATAAAAAGTTGAGTCGAGTTGGGATCGAGCCAAGTTTTTAGTACGAAATAAAGTTTAACTTGACTCGTCACAATTTTGTAATAAAAATTTTACTCAAGTTCATATTACAAAATAAATTTCAAAATAAAATATCATAAAATAAAAACTTGAATCGTTCCCGATAAGAGTTAATATTACGAAATAAATTTTAAAATATCCCGACTTGAGTCAATATTAGGAAATAAATTTTTCAAAAATAAAATAATTTCATAATAAAAACTTGACTCGATACCGTGCGACTCGAATCAATATTACAAAATACATTTTTAAGAAAATAAAATATTTTCACCAAAAACTTGATTCGATACTGTGCGACTCGAGTCAATATTACTAAATAATTTTTTTAAAAATAAAATATTTTCATAATAAAAACTTGACTTGATCCTGCACGCAGGATAATGTCAAGTTTTTATTATGAAAATATTTTATTTTTTAAAAAATATTGAGTCGAGTCACACGGTATCGATCAAGTTTTTATTATGAGAATATTTTATTTTTTTAAAAAATTATTTCATAATATTAACTCGAGTTGGGAGTGAGTCAAGTTTGTCTTTTATGTTATTTTATTTTTAAAATTTATTTCATAATATTGACTCGAATCCGAAGTGAGTCAAGTTTTTATTTTATTTTTAAAATTTATTTTTTAATTTTCACTTGAGTCGATAGCGAGTCATGTTTTTATCACGAAATTATCATTGCCTTTTCCTTCCCCATATTTTGTCGTGCCACCACCGGCCAGGGCAATAGACGATGGGGAGGAGCTTGGTCGGGGGGGGGGGAGGGTACAGTGGGGTGGGAAATTCCTGTGAAAAGGTTGATGGCCGTTGGATTTCGATCCAACGACCACCAATCCATACACTGACTATGCACTGCCAAACAAGGCAATGCATAGGAGCATATCCATATATATATATATATATATATATATATATGAGTAGAGAGATGGCAAATGGCCAGCCCTGCCGGTCTGACCGACCACTCCACGAAACCTTGGTCCAGCCCAGCCCCAATTTTCCGTGTTCACTCCAATTGTCTGGCTTTAGCCCAGCACTCTTAAAAAGGAGCCAACGCTTACTTTAATTTAAAAAATGTTTTATATTATAACTTATAAGAGTTTTTGACAGCAGCATTTTTGTTGGCCTCTTCAAACAAGAGGAAAATTTTAGTGTCAATAGCCTTGAAATTTTCTGCGTAAAATCCAACAATTATCCTCTTATAAGTTAATTTATAAAATAGTATCATTTATTTTTATTCACAAAAGTATTAATTTCATATTAAAATCACTTTATTAGGATCACATCATTCCTAAATTAAAGAAGTTAAAATATTTAACCCATCTATGATGCATACCGATCGAACCAAACGAGAGGCCAAAGGGTGTCGTCGGAAGTGAGCGCGTCTAAACATTTCGCATGAAGGAGAAGCCCAGCTCTACACACGAGAAAATAGACAATAATACTAAAGGCGAGGGACAATGTAGCATTAACCATAGTTTGTCGATGCATGTTGGGCATCACAAAATCTCGTGCATATTGAACTTTGAAGCCCTCTTAGCACCAAAAAAAGAAAACGATACTGACCATTATCGCACGCAACCAAGAAAAGGACAATTCGATCATTACTGCCGCTGGCTCCTGGCAGCCACGGCCAATGTGGCAAAATTTATGTTTTCCACCCAGAAAAGTTTTTATAAGCCCCGTGAAGATGTGTCCATTACGAGCAGACAATTAAGAGAGGTGGTTTCTCTCAATTCTCGTCTCTCTTTATCCTCACTCATGTAAAATGAAAAGAAGACTTGACCCCCCTTATGACAGGACTCAAAGGAAGCTCATAAAAAATGCTCTCCTTTTAACCATGGTAAAAATAAATAAAAATGTGAAACAATATATTACGTAACATTTACAACACGTATCTATCATCGTATATTATTTATCAATGAGGCAATCTACTTCTTGAGTATATATATATGTGAACTATTATGCATTGCCAGGGTGAACTTATGCATGCATTCAAATTTAACTAAGGTTTGGTAAGAAATAAATCCCGACACAAGTACGTACGTACACTCCCAGTCCCAACAGCAAACATTTTTTTTATAAAGCAATATCAAACATTAGTGCAGTACTACAATATTATGATCATCGTGATCTGTAGTAGTAGTCGGTCGATGTAAATAAGAGAGGTAACTAGATCTCTGCAACGTCCGGCACCTCTACCGGGAACTTATCAATGCAGTCCGCCCAAGCTTCGTCTGCAGGATCATCATCCACTGCACGCAAGCACTTCCACACCGCACTGTTGCACTTGAACCCGCTCCCCAACGCAATCTGCCACACCCGGTCCCCCTTCCTCATCCTCCCCTTCGACTCCGTGTAGCTCAACGAGTACCACGGCGACGACGAGGACGTGTTGCCGAACCTGTACAGCGTCATCCTCGACGGCTCCACGTCCTGCTTCGTCAGCCGCAGGTTCTTCTGGATGTCGTCAATCACCAGCCTCCCCCCGGCGTGGATGCAGAAGTGCTCGAACGCAAGCCGGAAGTTGGGGATGTAAGGTTCTACGGCCAGTTTCAAGAACTTGCGACGGACGAAGTTGACTGCGAACTTGAGCTGCTCGGAGATGGGGAGGACGAGCGGGGCGAGGGCGGTGATGTTGGCGGTGAGCGCCTTGCCGGCGATGAGAGGGAGGTCCTTGTCGAGTGCGAATCCAACGATGCCTTTGGCGTCGGCGCGCTGTTGCACGCAGTTGAAGGCCCGATCGTCGGCGCCCATATGCGTGCGCACGACGTGAACGAGTCGGTACTTGGCCCTCGTTCGGTCGCGGGCGCGGTTGGAGACGAGCACCGCCGCGCCGCCCATGCGAAATAGGCAATTGGTGACCACCATCGGTCGGTGCTCGCCGAGGTAGCTGCACGGGGTGATGATCTCGGTGCTCACCAGCAGCGCGTACGAGTTGGCGTGCACTTGCAGCACGTCCTTGGTCAAGTCCAGGGCTATCAGCTCGGCGCTGCACCCCATCCCGCCGATGTTGAACGCCTTGACGTTGCTCCTCATCTTGTACCGGTTCACCACCATGGAGGTCAGCGAAGGGGTGGGGTTGTAGACGTTGCAGTTCACCACCAGCACGTCGATATCGCCGGGCTTGACGCTGGTTTTGGCGAAGAGGGAGTCGAGGACAGTGAAGATGACCAAGCGGGCCTCCTCGTCGGCGGCCTTGCGGGTGGTCTGGGGAGGGACGTAGTGGATGTGGGCGGGGAGGGATGTGTTGTTTCCGAGGCCGGACTTCTCGAGGATGCGGGTGCAGAACTCGGCGACCTTGGGGTTGTTCTGGTAGAAGAGGTGGGCGTGCTCGATGTAGGAGGCGAGGGGCGCCCGGGTGCCGAGTGGGGGCTTGAGGCAGGCGAAGTCGACGAGGTAGATGGGGCTTGGGCGGGAGGAGAAGTAGATGAAGGAGACGAGGCTGAGGGTGAGGAGGGTGAAGCCGTAGGCGAGATTGATGGCCGTGGTGGTGGTGGCGATCAGTGCAGGGAGGGTGTTCGGGAAGAAGAGGAAGGAGGTGCCCATGGCGAAGGGGACGTAGAAGAAGGGGTTGGTGAAGGGCAGGCTTCTAATTGCAACCATTTGAGTACTTGAGTTGATAGCTGAGCTAGCTACTTCTTGTTCTTGTTCGTGTTGATTGATGGAGCTCGTCCCATCTCGACGATGAGGAAAATATATTGCGGGTATGCGATGGAATGTGGGAGGCGTTCATTGACGCAATAACTAGGATTGGTGTGGTTCATTAACTGATGTGAGATGATCAATGCTGAAATTGGCAAGGAGGTTTCGGAAATGTTTTTATAAAAATTAGTATCATTTCAAAGCTGACACTAACTACTGAGCAATCTAAACAAAGAATCACATATAATGTCAAGCGTTTGGTTATAAGACCTAATCATATTTAAAAGGATTACGAGGATGTTTTGTATCAACAAGAGCTGATTCAGTAAAGTCAACATATCAATCTACCCATTCATTTAGATCCCACAGCCGTATTTTTTTATGACTTAGGACAAAATTATTTTTATTATCTAAATATCCTTGTAATCAAATGACTAACATTGAATATAGCTGATACTAATTATTCTTAAAGATTATATAGTACAATAAAGTTCAAATATCCTAATTTTTACTAGAGGATTTTTTTATATGTATTTCTCTCCTTAATTATAAAGGATATGATATGTATATATTTATCGACTCCACATGTCATACAGTAGAGTCAACTCCAAGTGACTCAGAGTCATTTATATTAAATTTTTAATCATGTAAAGAAAAAATTATATGGTATTAGTATATATTGTTTTTTTAATACTTGAAATTAATAAATATATAATTTATATTACTTAAAAAATATTAATTTGGCTAACATAAAAAAATAATATATTTTGATAACTTTTATTACATAATATGAAGTTTGACTTGGCATGTTAGAGAGTCAAATTAACTCGGGATTTTTAAAACAAAAATTGTTCTATATACACTTTCAAATCTCACTTTTCTAATCACGTTAATGACTTTTCCAAATGAAATTTGGAAATACAAGTAGTATTTTCCATAAAAATTATGATCCAAATGAAGCAAACATGTCAATTTATAAGTGGTTGAGCAAGCTAAGATATATTAATGGGCAAAAATTACTTATTCTAAAATTATATATATATATATATATATATATATATATATATATATATATATATTAAACCTGCACAATTTGCGGGCCATGTTTGATTTACTTTTAGGTATTTTTAATTTAAATATTGTATGCTATGTATATATAAAGAGCTTAATATCATGATATTATTATAAAAGCCAAGAGCTTCACTACTGCACCATATAGACTTTTATATGAAAAAATCACTTTTATATAACGATATTGATTTTTATGTAGACTATCATATGTCTTGGGATACATACCCAAGAATTAGAGCAAGCCATATTTTGGAAGACCTAAAATTGCATCCTCTCCTAGATGGTAACATAAAAAGTGTGAGCCTATAAGTATTACATATCTTAACCAAAAGATGAATTTGAATCCTGCATGATGTAAGTTTTGAAAAAATTACACCAGAATATTCATATTTTTGAACTCTGCATGACAATATTTAAATTTTTATGTCTTGAAATAAATAACACCAGTAGAATAAATAGGCAAGAATACATCTTTTGATTAAAAATATATATGGTAAGGCCAACCATAAGCTTTATTCGATAGTTCTGGCAGTTTATATAAAAGGTAGACTCGCGATAGATTAGTGTAATTAACCTCTAAGAGTGATAATATTGAGCTGAGAGGATTAACAAAATTTTGAACCTCAGATGCTGTCATAGACTGACCTTCCCACCAATGAAAGTCAACATAAATTTTTGTATATTGTATGATATTTTTGAAGTTTTTGTATGATATTATAAAATCTACTCATACAAAAAGCTCTTGACACCTAAAAATATCTGCCACAAAAACTGATTTCTTTCTAAAGGCAAAATTAAGAAATAAAATCCATGGGCCAAAACCAAATGTAAAAGATGATAGGAAAAGCTATAACATTAAGAATGACAAATTATGAGAAAACCAACCTAGAATATGCATTGAATGTTGGCAAGAATACTTTATTTGATACTAAAAATGATAAAAAGAGAAAATTTAACTTTTTCCTATAAAATGAATCTTGTAAAAAACAAATAAAAAGAAAGCTTGACTTGGGGGAAAGTTGTCTAATTAATTGACCAATACATATTAAATTACATACATTACATCAACCAAATTGCTTTGAATAATTGTACATTATACACTAGTTATAAAAGAAACCAAGTGTACTCATACGGTATTACCCAAATATTTTGGTGGTTAAGTGAGTAATCAACCAAGAATTGAATTCTGTAAATAAAAAAAAATATTACCAAATGAATGGCCGCTGCAATAAGAACAGTATAAGTAAATTTGGTTGTAGAAATAAATATGCTGGACAAATCAGATAGATAATAACAATTTATATATTTAATAATAATGCATACAAAAAAATACTACACACTATATTTTTTACTAATTTTTTATTCTTGATATACTAATTGTTGGGTTTGTCCTAGATCGGTCGTAGAAGTTGTTGGTGACTTGTATATAGGCTAATGAGAAAGCCTTATTCCTTAAACTAATTTTTAGATTAACAAAGGCCCGTGACACCTATTGCGAGTTTTCTTTGGTTGTTTAAAGTCCTTTTTGGAGGCCTGAAGGGTCCAACAGTGATTTCAGAGCTTGAGTGGGGGTTTAAAGGGCCCAACACTAATAACAAATATAGTATATGAAAATGTTATTTTTTTACCATGCGATATGATAACCGTTAGTTAATAAATAATAGATCTTACATTTACTAAAAATTATGGATAGGGGCACCGATGACTTTAGGTTGTGAGGAAAGCATATATTTCATTATGTACATATTAAAAAAATTGTAAATCATATGCCTATTTATACGGTCAATATCAAATATTATAGTCACTCATAAATATCAATCTTCAAAGATGATATAAGACACTTATATAAGGTTGTCATCCACTACAGAAACCTTTCTAATGCAAATATTTACTTACCTCTTAGTTCTTCCCTCAGGATCCCCCTTGGTCTCTCTCTCCCACTTCCTCCCAATAAATCAATGGTGAGGAACCAATAAATAAACTATTATTATTATTATTATTATTAGTAGTAGTATTTGATAATTTGACCGTCAACAATCCTATTGCATAGGAATTCACCAAAACTTGTAAATAAAAAAAATTTGAATCGCTTCTCTACCCAGATGGCCTAACTGAGTCCTATTCAATATAAACAGTAACGGAACTGAATTAATGTCAACACACTTTATGAAGTTCGTCTAACGGATCAAAGAATTAAGCATCATCTATGAAATTTAATATAAACACAATTATTCATGATTTAGGAAAGGAAGCAATTAATAACAAAAAAACAATTCATACTACTATTGAGAGTTCGAAGTACCAGCAATACATATGTAAAATTCCAATTTCGGATTAGGGTTTTACCCATTTATTGGCTTGCCTAGTTTGGGTCAGTATCGAATTAGTTCAAGTTGGTTTAAGTCAGTGTAGCTTTCAGACCATGAGTTGGGGCCCAGATGGTTGTATGAGTATGTTATAGAAACTGAGTATGCCTGATATACAGATGATAATTTCAGTTATGCTACAACATATCATAAGTTATCAACATGTATTTGAAGTATACAAATTTTTTTACTTGTGTTAGGCCAAGGTTTTATAGCTAGATATAGGTCATTGCAGTGCTTAATAAATGTTTGGGCAATCTCAAGGTACCTCATTTACATACATCATAGGGATTTCAGACAATTGAATTACCTATGTGGGCCCAACTTAATTTTAGTTTTAGATCTTCGTCTAATCGAGTTCAGGGTTTCGACGATTATTTAGCTTTCTTGTTACGATTTTTGTTTGTAGAATCTCAGTTAGGCTTTGAGTCAGTTTCAACTTTTGTCAGCATCGTTCTGAGCTTTCCACACACGCACATACACACACACACACATATATATATATATATATATATATATATGTGTATATACCTTAAGTGAACCCCATTAGGCCCACTAGTTGTCGGGCTTTTGGATCGTGCTATGTGGCAAGATTAGAGCCATCCACGTCAACCATAGCATTACCTCTCCTATTTTCTAGGATTTTCCCTATATTTTACGAGTTTTCTACCCTTAGGGCAGCCACCACTTTGGGCCACCATTGGCAAGCCTCCGGCCCTATTGCAGCCATGAGATTGGTACGATCATGACTGCCTCATAGCCGGCTATCGCCCCATACCCGTCATCACCAATGGCACCACCGTAGTCACCACTGGCGACGACATTTTATTCCCCTTTTCTCATCGTCGCAATCGCCTTTTAGATCGTTTTCCTGCACCGGCGAGCCACCTCTGGTGAAGCCGGCCACCCAAATTGATTTCCTTCAATGAGATCTTCCATTTGAGACTAGGCCTGACCTTCGATGTGGCAAGGATCACCGTCGGTGACTGGCATTTTGCCAGAGGCATTTCCGTCCCTATCTAGTTGTTTTCTGCCAGTCGTTGAACAAACATCATTCATCCTCACCTCAGACACCTTCCTCACTCGACAATTGACATTTTGAGACCAACCTCACCAATTGTTGCAACTAGAATTGTTGGTGGCGACTCCACCTACCCTGAGGACGATTTTCGTCCCTTTCCGGCTAACTAGTGGCTGAGCTCTATCGGCGACCACCCCAATCACCATCGCATTGTCGTCCCCCGCCAATTCTGACTGGCAGTGACCCTTGGCTCCCCGTCTGTTGGGGTTTTTCGGCAATGGGCATTGTGGGTCCATTTGGCGGCCGTCGTGCCTATTTGCCTGTGTCCATGTATGCCTACCCGCGCTTGAGGTCGCCCAACTCGCGTCCATTTTTGCCAACCCATGTCTCTGTCCTCGTCCACTAGTCCAAACCCATTCAACTATCTTGTCAAGCTAACCGAGTCCAACCCAACCCAAGTTAAGAGGTTGACTTAGTCGAGTTGACTCAGTCGACTCGGTCAAGTTGATTAGGTTTGACTCGCTCAATTGACTCGACAGCCTAGTTTTAGCCCATTTTCATCTATTTTTTACTATTTTAAGTAATTTGAGATTCTCTATATTAGTTTAGATGCATATTCAAATTATTTGAAATATTTTGATATATTAATATTTATTTATTATTTATTTATTTATTTATTTATTTACTATTGTTTATTTCTAGTTATTTTTATATTTGTTGATTATGATGAATGCTTGTATAATTATTCATTATTATCGATAATATATTTATTTGTTGATATTATTTTTTCATATTTATCTTATTTAATTAATGGATTGATTAATTATTATTTATTGGCTCGCTCACATTATTATTTATTCGTGTTTAGTTGTATATTCATATATTTGATATTTATATTAATATTATTCATGATTAATTGTTATAATTATTTATTCTTTTATTTAATTAATTAATTATCCATTTATTTATTTACTTACTTGCTTGTGTATGTGATATTTGCTCACATTTAGCTACATATTTAGTTTGTGTTATTCATACCATTGTTATTTATTATTTATTACTTTTCTCTTATGTTAGATGTCCAGTGTTATTTTTAGTATTGTTATTTTATTTATTTGACTTACTTATTTATTTTTTGTTTGCATGTGCCTCATTTTGCGTGCCAGATGTTATTCATTTATTTCCTTTACATTGCCCTTTTTTAAGTATTGTTATTGTTGATTTGAGCACACACCACTGCCATGCATCATATATAGTTGTTAATTTTTTGCTTAGCAGTAGGTTCCGATGTAGGTTTCAGAGTCTGAGCTCACAGTAGATGTACCAATACGCTTGGAACTTGGACGATAGGTCTGCTATGACTCTTTTTAGATTTAGCGCTCTACTCTATCATTGATTTGATTTTTAAATCATAGGACGTATTAAGTGGTTATTTTATCAAACCCCACTTAATACGGGCCATCTAAATTCATTTTACTTCTATGATTAATAACTCTCGAGAATGAGATCTCTCGTGTTATTTTCAAACTTAGTTTCACCTCATGTTACCTTTAGGCCTACTTATATGATTCCCTTCTCAACCCTATATATTGTTTTATTGAGTTTTCAGTGAGCCGAGAGTTAGTGAATTTGACTTTGTATATACCATGAACGGGGGCGTATGCAGAATGGGGGCATATGCAGGTCACAGTGGGCTCTGCATTAGTGATAACGTTGTTCCATTCCTAAGGGATTATGTCATCTTTACATCTTGACTTTCCTCACATCTAGAGAGGCATAAAGTAGCCGAGTATTGTCATATACAATGTATATATAGACTTGTGGTATCAAAGAGTATTAAAGGCGACTACCTGAGAGTGCTCTATTGTGCTTTTGGCTAGGCATTATATGAAGGTTTGAAGGGGGCTTAGGATATGTGTTTTCCCCAAAAGTGGGATCAATTATTACCAAGAGAGGTATTTGTTAAGAGTGGCATAACACCAATTTAGTTTGGGATGCTATTGAGTCTGCAAGTTGATGGCTCCTTAGTAGATGCCCTTTGAGTGTTCTCATAAAGATTATATATATAGTTTTTCTTTCTTGTGGAAATCAGTTTCCACTTGCCAGTTTGTATTATTTATTTTCCATACCAATGATATTCATTGCTGAAATTTTTAATATTATATATGTAGGTCTTGTGTTCTTATGTATTAGGTTGACTTTGGTAAAATAACATATAGATGTTACACACACTTGTGCTCAACGCGCTGTAATTTTTATCTTTCTTTTATTTGTATTTAATGCATATTTATGTATATTTATTCGTTTATTGATTGCAAATTTAGCGTGTCTTTTATTCTCGAGACACCAAGAGGGTGTTTTGGTCCATTTATCATTCAAATCTTATATAGTAATCAATTTAGACATGATTTGATTCGATCAAAATAATTCTGATTCAGTTATTAGGTAAATCGGAATCAGGGTGTTACAACACAAATAGTTAGATCCAATAAACTTATAATCTTAAAGAATACGATGAATATTTAGTTCAATCTTTTATAAATCCACAACCACATCAGGAAACTCTTCCTGCATAACCTAAATAATTTTTGTTTTAAAAAAGAGAGTATCAACCCTTGTGGATCGATCAAAGCACATTAGATAAGTAGATATAGAAAGATAGTAGATATAGAAGCTATTAACAAATCATCTCCTACTAACAAATCAATAGCAATTAGCAGGAAGTCTTCATCAAGCAATTAATAACAAATCAGGTAATAAATAAAAAAAACAACTATTTACAAATTGGAGTATACCAAAATGAGAGGTGAAGATGAAGGAGTTCGATAATGCTTGAGGTAGATGTCTAGAGTTTGTAAGAAGAAAGTTTTATATTACTATATATTATACCATGATAAACCCCCTAAGAGCCGCAATAGGGATGTGTAAACCGAAACATGAAAAAGGAGGGACATGACGTGTAGAAGATAAGACAGAGATGTGAGAGTTTTAGAGGATGAGGTTCCTGAAGAGGAAATAGTTTTGGGCAAGTAGGTGATGCAAGTGAAGAGTTTTAGGCAAGTAGGAGATGAAAAAGAGGGATCTGTGGGATCAGAATTAACCACATGCGAGAAAGAGGCTAGAACACGATGAGAGTAAAAAAATTCTGTCCCATTATAATATATATATATATATATATATATTGCATGGGTGAAGCCTATTTTATTCTACGTTCTCATCTTTTTAATTAAATTCCACATTTATATTCCAAAGCCATGAATTATTAATCAAATTAACTAATTGCCGAACTGTCGGTGACCTGTAGATTCGTCTAAATTAAGCTTCTGAATGTGCAATTTGAGTTGTAAAAGACAACAAATTTTCATTCCTCTTAAATGTCACGAGATTATTGCAACAAAATCTCCTCGTTTTAGGTATTAAACTAAAATGTTAGCTCTTGTTGATATGTAAATATGTAAATTAGAATAATTGTCTGATGGTTATCAAGTTCTCTTTAAATGCAAATATTAATTGTGCATTGGTAGGAAGTATAGGTTTTTCAAATAATGGGATATGTTGCTGTCTAGTTTATGTTGAAAATGAGAGTGCCTGTGAACTGGGCTCCATGTCGGCTACCATTTTCTCCCTATATTTTGTGGGATCAGAATTAACAACGTACAAGAAAGAGGCTGAAACACAATGAGAGTAAAATAGAAAATCCGTCCCATTATATTATATTACATTATACATATTGCGTGGGATAAGCCTGTTTTATTCTATGTTCTCGTCTTTTTAATTAAATTTCACGTTTATATTCCGAGGTCATGAATTATTAATCAAAACAACTAATTGCTGAACTGTCGGTGGCCTGTATATTCATCTAAATCAAGCTTCTGAGTGTACAATTTGAGTTTTAAAAGATTACAAATTTTCATTCCTCTTAAGGGTCATGAGGTTATTGCAATAAAATCTCGCCGATTTTTGGGATTAAACTATATGTTAGCTCTTGTTGATATGTAAATACGTAAATTAGAATAATTGTAAGATGGTCATCAAGATCTCATTAAATGCAAATATTAATTGTGCGTTGGCAGGAAGTATAGGTTTCTCAAATAATAGTCTACAAGGGATACGTTGCTGTCTTGAGACGTGCTTGTGAACTGGGTTCCACAATTTTCTCCCATATTAACTTTGTGTATTGTTTCTAGTACTTGTCAGGGCCCCGGGGACCGGACCATCAAGACCGAAGATATTCCAAGCGTGCAGGCACCATCGTACATAGGGGTGCTAATTGAACGAGCGAGCCGAGCTCAACATGTGTTCGAACTCGGCTCGAATAGTTCGAAACTCGTTCGAACTCGACTCGAGATCGAACGAGTTTTGGACATACATACTCGAGTTCGACTCAAATATTTTTTATGTGCTCGAGTTTTGGACATACATACTCGAGTTCGACTCGAATATTTTTTATGTGTTCGAGCTCGACTCATGCTCGAATATACTTAAACTGTTTAATTTTCGTGAGCTCGTTCGCCAGCTCGTTCGTTAGCTCGAAACCAGCTCGATTAAAAGTCAAAAGTACCCCACTTTAGAAAAAAAATGAGGCCATTATGGTTTGAACCCACTACCTTGAAGTCATCAAGGTGAATACTTGCCATCTCAACTATCTTGTTTCTTTGCTATTATATTTCATATATATATATATAATATAATATAAAGACTATATTATTATATTATTTTGTCGAGTCGAGTTCGAGTTGAACTACGAGTCGAGTTCGAGTCGAGTTCGAGTTACAACCGAGTCGAGTCGAGTCGAACACGACCTTGCTCAAGCTCGGCTCGTAAGATTCGAGTTCGAGTCGAGTTCGAGTCGAGCATTTAAATGTCGAGTTTCGAGTCGAGTCAAGTCGAGCCGAACGCTAAACGCTCACGAGCTGGCTCGCTCAATTAGCAACCCTAATCGTGCACATTCCAAAATTTAGCCAATACATACTCTTCGGAAAAAAAATTAGCCAATACGTATCTACTATAGCTATGGATATATACCTAAAGGATATGCTTGCCTTGTTATGATAAAGATATAATTGCATTATGATAAAGATATAATTAACTAGTTGTTTCTATCATTTGATAGGCTAATTTAATGGATCGACACATTTGTCCACAATATATACATAAATAAAATCAATTATCGGGCCAATAACGTTATAACTAATTATGAATTGAGTTATGATGGTTATGTTTAGTTGAGAGGAAGCATAAATTCTATTTGTGTGGCAGTCGCAACTGGGACGCATTAGAGCTTGTCATGAATAATTAGGATTGACGGTCTCGACATACGACCTGTATGGAAATTTAAAAAAACAATAATGCTTTTATATGAATCATACCTGTTACATTCATTTATTTTATGTGAGATTAATTCCTGTTGGTATGTATGCGTACCTGCGTACTAGCCATCATTTTTACAGAACTTTATAAAACATAAGATAATAATCGAGCCCAAGAACTCTCACAAAGAGAAGAGGTAATTTCAAACTAACGGAATAAGCCGGCGCGGAACAAAATATCTTTGATTTTACTATATATTATACCATGATAAATACCCCAAAGAGCCACAATAGGGATGTGGAAACCGAAACACGAAGGAGGGACATGGCGTGTTGAAGATAAGAGAGAGAGATGGGAGAGTTTGAGGGGATGAGAGACACGAAGGAAATAGTTTGGACAAGTAAGTGATGTAAATGAAGAGTTTTGAGTAAGTAGGAGGTGAAGATGAGGGATTTGTGGATCAAAAACCACATGCGAAAAAAAATTGGAACACGATGAGGGTAAAAAAAAAATCTGTCTCATTATAATATATATATATATACACACACACACGTGGGCGAAGCCTGATTTATTCTAGGTTCTCATCTTTTTAATTAAATTCCATATTTATATTCTAAGGTCATGAATTATTAATGAAAATAACTAATTGCCGAACTGTCGGTTGCCTGTACAGTCGTCTAAATCAAGCTTCTGAGTGTACAATTTGAGTTGTAAAAGGTTAAAAATTTTCATTCCTCTTAAAAGTCATTAGATTATTGCAACAAAATCTCCCCATTTTTTGGGATTAAACTAAAATGTTAGCTCTTGTTGATATGTAAATATGTAAATTAGAATAATTGTATGATGGTCATCAAGTTCTCTTTAAATGCAAATACTAATTGTGCGTTGGCACGAAGTATAGGTTTCTCAAATAATACGGATACGTTGTTGTCTAGTTTATATTGAAAATGAAAGTGCTTGTGAACTGGGTTCCACGTGGCTACAATTTTCTCCCTATATTTTGTAGGTTTAAATTAATCACGTGTAAGAAAGGGGTTGGAACACAATGAGAGTAAAAAAAAATCTAACCCATTATAATATATATATATATATATATATATATATATATATATAGTTATGCTACGGTGCGCTGCAAATCTAGGCCGTTGGATCGCGATCCAACGGCCCGGCACCTTCCCAACACACCCCCCCCCCCCCACACCCTCTGTCGCTCGCCCGTGTCCGTCCGGCCGATCCCCACCGCGGCCCTTCAGGCCGACCACTGCCACAGTCCGCTCATCAGTATCCCTGGACCGCCCCAAGCTGTTGTCGGCCCCCTCCTTGGCCAGACAGCCCCTCCGCCACCTGAGATCCACCCCCGCACCCGGCCCACTGCCCCTAGCCACCGCCATCCACCACCACTCCCCGCCCCCCAAGCCGTTGCCCCCTCGGCGGCGGCCCCCTCCTCGGCTGGACAGCCCCTCCGCCACCTTAGATCTACCCCCCTCCCGCCCCCCGGATGGCGGTGGCGGGCGGGGGCTGTGAGCCGGGTGCAGGGGGCGGGGAGGGGTACATCTAAGGTGGCGGAGTGGCTGTCCGGCTGAGGAGGGGGCCACCGTCGTGGGGGTGACGGCTTGGGGCGGTCCAGGGATACCAACCGGCGGGTTGCGGCGGTGGTCGGCCAGATGGGCCCCTGCGGGGATCGGCCAGACGGACACGGGTGGGCGGTGGAGGGTGGGGGGCTGGCAGGGTGCGTCGGGCCATTGGATCACGATCCAACAACCCAGATTTGCAGCGTATGGTGCGCTGCCAAAAAATAGCAGCGCACCGTAGCAATTATCTATATATATATATATATATATATATATATATATATATATATAGACACACACACACACGTGTGTATTGTATGGGCAAAGCTTGGTTTATTCTATGATCTCATCTTTTTAATTAAATTTCACATTTATGTTCCAAGGTCATGAATTATTAATCAAAAGAACTGATTTTTAGACTGTTTGTGGTAGGGGTGGGCGCGGACTTCCGAATTAGTCCGCCTGTCCGAAGTCCGAAGTATGTCCAACCGAATTTAACCGAATTAAAATAAACCAAACATGAACATTTCTTTGTCCGACCGAACGATCGACCGAGTGTCCGATATTTTATATCAATAATATATTATCTTCAATAATTGTAAGGCTAATATTATACTTTATAAAAATTTTAAAATATAATATACAGTAAAATTAATTAAGTTCGTATATAAAATTGATATTTAATATCTTAAATAACAAAAAATGACATACATGGGATAAAAGTCACTCTTATTATAAGCCAGAAATACTTGAGAGTTAAGACCCAACAATTTCCTTTGTGAAATGACATAAGAAGATAATAAGTAAAGCCAATGATACAACATTCAAAATTTCAATTATATCGCCAACAATATACGATGTTTGTTCTATAAGAAAGCATCTGTTCTCATGCAGATGTGAGTGAACAGTTAATCAGGTGCGCTGGTAAAAACTCTCACTATAGTTTCATTCGTTAATAAGCACCAACGTCTCAGGTAACGAAACATTTCAAAGAAAAAGCAGATTCAAAAACTACGACTTTAAACAAGCTAAAGTTTGGTATAGAAAAGAACAGGGCAGATTTTATAAATTAATCTCAACAACAGTTTCACCATCCTTCAGTCTTCGTATCCCTCAACAGAAAATAATCTTTGAAATTTGGTATTCTCTAGCAATTATCAAAATGCTAAGTAGCAAGGGAAGCAAAGAGATAACATCTTAAGTAGGATACACACATTTAGAATGTGTTCAATATGATCTGTTCTCACAGTACTGCCATTGTACTTGTCAACATTCAGCATAATTAGTTAAAAATGTAAGAGTTTACATAGTGAGAAACAACTTAAACGAATTATCATTCTTAATTTCATCAATAAGGTAATCCTCACCAACAATGTCTGCTCTAGCAAGAAACCAGCTAATAAAGTCATACAAACACAGTAATTCCAACCCCTGAAAAAGCTAAAACTCATTTTCAAATGTCAAAATTAACCAGCACCAATAACTACTACTAATGATAATGGACAGACACAAATTTCCCACAGATCACACAAGTAAATTAACACACTCAATTACAACAAGACAAGCAACTACTCCCCTAGCAAAACAACCAACTAACGATGCAAACACACACATGATCAAGCTCAATCAAAATCAATAAGACGCAACAGGGGAAAGAAACATAGACCTCTCCTGGAGAGCTCAAAGGTGGAGAAGACACTAGCGGTGATTATAGACATAAAGATGTTAGAATATTATCTTCATCAACATAATGATCAATATCTTCCCATTCTTCTATATTCATTGTTCCAAATAAATTTGATGATGAACTTTGTTATTTCCTTATAAGTAAAAAATATAGTAAGAAAAAAAATATATATAAATATATATACATCAAAAACAGAAAATGAATAGATATAAAATATGGATTACCTTCATATTCACCCTCAACCAATTTTGGGCGCATGTCAAAGCTTCAAGTGTTTTTGAGCTCAAACTATTCCTAGTTGAGCAAATTGTTTGTTCTCCAATATTAAATGCGGATTCGAAGGCGACGGTTAACATAGAAATGGCTAAAACATCTTGAGCAATTTTTTTCAAAATAAGATATTTTACTATGTTCAATCTCCACCATGACAATATATCAAATTGCTCATCTACTCCATCCACAAAAGAAATAGCTATTTCATCAAAATAATTCTCTAAATCAGTTCATGTTGGCTCCTTTGATGAACATTCCATATTCAACTTACTTACTCTTTCCAATCTTTTACTTAAGCCTCCAATAGGACGAATATTTGATGAATTTTTAATTTCAATAATAGGCTTATTTGACATACATCTAACTCTAGATTTCATAACACTTGAATAAACAGTATACATGTTTGTGAAATATTGTTTCACTTTTGTGACCATATTGTCTCCCTCTTCCTTGTAAAGTGTGTGAAAATAGTACACAACAAAAGTCAATTTTGATCTAGGGTTTAAAATCAAAGCAACCGCCAATAACATATTTACTTCTTTCCAATATTTATTAAACTTTTTCAACATTACATTTCCTATTGATGATATCAAATATGATTAACTACTACACAATTCCATCAATTGAAGCTTGAGCTCACAAATCATGTTGAAAAAAATATTTGATGTAGGATACTTAGTGCCAGAAAAATTTTTGGTAAACTCATAAAATGGAGCCAAACATTTATGTATCACTCTTAAATCTTCCCATTCATCCTCAAAAGGACATATAAAATTCACATCAAAGCAACTATAACATTCAAAAACATCTTTGAAATCTAAAGCCACACCAATCATTTTGTAAGTAGAATTCCACCTAATTTCACATCAAACACTAAAGAATGTTTACATACATTAAATTGACTTGCATATTTGTAAAAACAATCACTCTTTATAGTTGAACCTTTAATATATTTCACACATTCACGAACCTTCTCTATAGACTTAGTAATCTCATTCAACCCATCTTGAACAATTAAGTTCAAAAATAAGTACAACATCTCACGTGAAAACAATCACCTACAAGATTTGGACTTCTATTTGAGAAAAAAGACTTCATTTCTTTGGCAGCTCCATCATTTACACTTGCATTGTCAAATGCAACTGTAAAAACCTTTTTATCAAGTTGCCACTCACAAATTTTACTAATCAGACACTTGGTTATGCATTCTCTAGTATGTCGACTTTCAACTTTGGTAAAATTTAATATATTTTTTTGCAATTTCTAATTTTCATCAATAAAATGAGCTGTCAAAACAATATAAGCAATATTCTGTGAAGATGTCCAAATATCACTGGTAAAACTAATTTGACTTTTAACTTTTCCAAAAATGTCAAACAAATTTTTTCTCATTTTCATAAATTCCAAGACAATCTCTTGTAATTATTCTCATAGAAACCATCACAAATTATAGTTGCAAGTTACTAACCCATTTTCTAAATCCTTCATGTTCCACAATTGAAAACGAATACTCATGCAAGATAATTGCCTCGGCCAACTCTAATATGCTCCTTCCTTAATTAAATTTCCAAACTTCTATTTTATTATCTCCATCTTTTTTCACTCCCATCTTGAAAATTTGTTGGCCAATATCACCACTTATGTTTTTTGTCCTCTTCATTTTGAAATTAGGGCATTTCCCTTCAACATGCCTCCATAAATGAGTAGTTTCATAACTTTTGGCTCCCTCAAACTTCTTTTCACAATAACGACAAATAGCAAATGTTCCATTCTTATCATATTTTCTATCAAAATAGGCCCATATACCGGATGTCATTTTTCTTTTTTTGATAATGCACCATCCAGAGATTCTCCTTCTTTAGCAATCAAATTTTTGTTGTATTTTCCACCTCTACTTTGTTCATTTACATTAAGTAATGAACTTGTATGATTCATCTGTGAAAAAAAATCAAATTATAAATATAAAATGTCATAACTAGTGTAAATCAATTCTATTTATAAAAGTGGTATCAACAAATATTATTAATTGACACTTTGACAGTACCTATTTTTTCCAAGATGCAAGCTTCCTTCACCAAATAATTGCACAAATTTGTATAGCTCAAACACTGCACAATTTCGTGAGTATAAATTTTTTTACATTATCATCCAAGTATAAATAATCTAACCTTATAAAATAATAAGAATTAATCCTAGATATAAAATAAAGTAAACTTAGGATAAGTCAAGAGATGATACACACGGCGACAACGAGCGGCAGTTCAGCAGAGGCAACCGGCGGCAGTCTGGCGGCGGAGGTAGGGCAAACAAGGCAGGCAGCGACGGATGTTTACACAATGTGTAGAGGGTGGCAATCCGACAGAGGCAAGCAGCGGTAGAGGCAGGATCGGCGGAGGCAGGATCGGCGGAGGCAGGTGACGGAGGATGTTCACACGGCGCGCAGAGGGTGGCAGAGACACGAGGCGCAGTAGCAGAGGGTGGCGGTCCGGCAGAGGCAGGCGGTGCACGCAGGGGAGCGGAGGCAGGCAGCGGCAGATGGTTTACACGGCGTGCAGGGGGTGGCGGAGATGAGGCTTGCAGTTGCAGATGGTGGCGGTTCGGCGGAGGTAGGGAGGGTGGGTGAGGGCAGCGGAGGGCGGGGGAGGGCGGCGGCAAGAGGCTGCGGCGGAGGGCAGGGAGGGCGGCGGCAGGAGGTTGCAACGGAGGGCGGCGCGCGTGTGTGAATAGTGCTCTCATAGTTAGGGTTAGGAATTTGGGGGTGATTTCGGACCGTATACAAATGTTGCTTGGGCCTGACAGATAAGTCAGACATTGACTCGATCGAACAAATTTTGTCCGATAAAATTTTGGATAAACGTGAACAATAACTTGTTTGACGTCCGTACAACCGATGCCCACCTCTAGTCTGTGGCCTTTACCGTCGTATAAATCAAGCTTCTAAATGCACAATTTGAGTTGTAAAATATTACAAATTTTCATTCCTCTTAAGGGTCATGAGATTATTGCAACAAAATCTCCCTGTTTTTTGGGATTAAACTAAAATTTTAGCTCTTGTTAATATGTAAATATGTAAATTAGAATAATTGCACGATGGTCATCAAGATCTCATTAAATGCAAATATTAATTGTGCGTTGGCAGGAAGTATAGGTTTCTCAAATAATAGCCTACAAGGGATACGTCGCTGTCTAGTTTATGTTGAAAATGAGCGTGCTTGTGAACTGGGTTCCACAATTTTCTCCCATATTAAATTTCTAGTACTTGTCAGGGCCCCGGGGACCGGACCATCAAGACCGAAGATATTCCAAGCGTGCAGGCACCATCGTGCACAATCCAAAATTTGGCCAATACATACTCTTCTAATAAAAAGAGAAGAAGTTAGCCAATACGTGTATGCTATAGCTATGGATATATACCTAAAGGAAATGCTTGCCTTCTTATGATAAAGATATAATTAACTAGTTGTTTCTATCATTTGACAGGCTAATTTAATGGATCGACATATTTGTCCACAATATATACATAAATAAAATCAATTATCCGGCCAATATCGTTATAACTAATTATGAATTGGGTTATGATGGTTATGTTTAGTTGAGAGGAAGCATAAATTCTATTTGTGTGGCAGTCGAAACTGGGACGCATTAGAGCTTGTCATGAATAATTAGGATTGACGGTCTCGACATACGGCCTGTATGGAAATTAAAAAAAACAATAATGCTTTTATATGAATCATATCTATTACTTTCATTTATTTTATATAATATTAATTCCTGATGGTATGTATGCGTACCTACGTACTAGCCATCATTTTTACAGAATTTTATAAAACACAAGATAATAATCGAGCCTAAGAACTCTCACAAAAGAGAAGATGCAATTTCAAACTAACGGAGTAAGCCGGCACGGAACAAAATATGTTTGATTTAATTGATAGATGCGTAACAAGTTATAACTACTGGTGAACGTTAATAAGTAAAATATTTATGAGAATGCTTGATATTAACAATAGCTAATACAGTAACATAAATAATTCTAGTCATTTATTTGGATTATATGACTGTATTTTGTAGTGATTTGGACACAAATTACACTTATTATTCAACTATTATTGTAATCCGAAGATTCTGACACAAAAATATTAACTGATGTTGATACTTTTTCTCTGTAGCCGGGTTGCTCTAGCTCGTCCTCAAAGCCGAACTCGAGCAGTTAGGCTTGTTGAGAGAAGCCCAACAGCTCAGTTTTAAAAAAATTTAAAAGGAAAAAATTCCTGTAAATTCAAAAACAAATTAGGAGCTCGAGCTCATCAAGCGTCTGAGCTGTGCCAACAAGCCGAGCCGGCTCGACTCAACTCGTCTGCCAGCACTAAATAAAACCAATGGACTCTACTCTGGTATCGAATTTTATTAATTATTATTAAAAGGTTAATATTACAAGTAATTTCAAGTAAGCCCAAATCTAAGGTGATGAAGTTTGATTTATAATATAGGATTTCTTAACTATGCACACGAGGAATTACTTTAGTATTATAGATTTTATAGATTTTATAGATTAAATATCCAACTTATTGAGTTTTCCTTTTTATTTTTATTAGTAAGCGTAGATTGATGTGATGGAAATTAATTAGATCTACTTAATATTATATTTGGCTAATGTTGGCTCCCGTTGTCAAGGATCTGACAATTTGACAACCCTGGCCAGCCCAAACTGTTAATGGGCCTGGCCTCGCCTAAGCCCGTAAGCTGTACAGGCTAAAGTGGGCCTCGCAACCTGGTTAAAGATAGCTCACTGGCCCATATTACCTTCCCAAATTTTTCCCATAATTACTCTCTCAGTTATTATTAATTAATATTTATTGCTCTTAAATCATTCTAAGCAAATTTTGCCAATCAATTTAATCAATAGTGTTTCACACTATTGTTTTGAAAACTTAATTAAATTGTTAAACGAATTTGAAAATGATAAATGTGTGTTTATATATTGTAAATAAGAATCAAAATTTGTTGTAACACTCCTTTTATTAAATACTATTAAATTATCGAAATTTTCAATAGAAAAAATATGAGTTTGTGAAAATTTTGTACTAAATAATCGGGTATCAATTAAAATGATATAAAAGTTTAAACTATACTGAATTTAAAAGGATTGTAGGGAATACTAGGTATCTGTGGAGTATGTTAGATATAATATGATGGTATGATACATATTTAAAACATTGAGTTAAGGGGCTAATAAAAGCTTTAAATAGAAATTAAAGAGTTTGACCATGCAAATACAAGCTGCATGGTTGAGTTGAGGTAACGGTCGCCCGCGATTGGCCTGCAAATCTCCACACGTAATGCTTCATCGTGTCTTCTTCTCGGCCACCACGCTGGCCTTCTTCCACCCAACAATAACCTTCACTACAGTCGTCTCCCACTCCCCTACTTATCATCCCTCCATGGAAAAGCCTTCCGTAGGTACTACACTTTTTGGTCAGCAGATTAAATTCTCCACTTTTTTTCCCTCTCAATTCATCAATTGAACGTCTCACACGTTCTTGTTCTGTCATATGTTGATGGCGTTTTATGCTTTTTTATTTTTTTTGGTTAACTTTGCAGATGGGCGTGGCGATCACACAAGCGAGCAGGGAGCTAAACAGTCTTTTGATGCTAATACTTCATCTGGCCGCCTCTCTGATGGCATAATTCAACACCTTCTCAACTTGTGAGTGCTCCACCTTTCATTGGTTTCATCATTCATTTTTTCTCTTGTTTAATCTGTTGTAGTATTATAATTTGTCTAACTATCCTATTATCCCAATATCGTTTATCGTTTAGAACAGGGGCCTTGGGCCATAGGATTAGAATACCCTCCACGGAAATAAGCCGTTTATGAATGTACCGGTTGAAAATTGATGGAAGATTAAGCCCTTATGCGATCTGCAGTATTCCAATTTCTATGGCACAATAGTATTGTATTTAATTATAACTTTACCTAAGAGCTTAAGCTTGCAAAGGGGAAAAGGGATTTTTTGTATTTATCTTAACATTTCTTCCCAAGCTTCTGGCTTTACTGTATTGGCAAGTTCAGAAGGGCAAACACATGATTTTTGCTTTTTTTTGTTGTGAATTTTAATAACAGTGCTGATCTAAACTGCTTTCGCATTTAGCATTTTTTATATTTTGACAGGTATGGCTCAGCTGCAACTGCGAGGGACTTTGAGATTTATGCACCAAATGCGACATTTGAAGACCCCCTTATGCGTGCTCATGGGTCGGTGTACTTATCTTTACAGGATTAATCCTTTACAATTCCATTGGTTTTGTCTTCCAACTGCTGTTTGGTGATTTTTGTTCTTCCTCTGCAGAGTGAAGCAGATCAAGTCAGCATTCTATTCGCTGCCTAAGGTACATCTTTGCACATACTTCATATTATATGCATTTCTTATATATTCTAATCTGTATGGTACACCAACCTCTATTTTAAGAAGGTTGCTCAAGCTATTAAGTCTTGCCAAATATCATTTAGGGGAAACGATGTTTGACCTGAAAATCATATGGATGAAAATGTGAGATAGAAATGGGATTAGCAGGATTAATGTTACACAATTCCAACAGACGCATTTAACTACACCCATCTATCACTTCCGTTTGTTTACTTGCTTGACATGTATGAATCAAATATAGTTGATTAACCCCCATTTGCTCCTCCCCTTATATCCTCAGGTTTTCAGCGAGTCGAGAATTGTAGAATACACATTGAGGGAAGACATCAAGGCTCCAGGAAGTGGAGAGGTTTGTAGTTTTCTGAATGCTAAGTAATTGAACTTGTGCTATCTGCAGTTTTTATGTTCTGGTGAACTGTTGTAACTCATCTCAGATTCTGATTGATAACAAGCAATATTACAAAGTCTTTGGGAAAGATGTGGATGTCATTTCCCTCATTCGCCTGAATGTTCAGGGAGGAAAAATTGTCCACCACGAAGATTGGTACGTATGCCTTCCAAAATACCGATCAGGAATAGTTTGCTTTTACAAACTGTGCCTAACTTTCCTTTTTTTCTGGGTTATGTGTTCTTACAATCATTGTTCATATTGTAATGAATGCATTCATTGCTTATTAGTTTTAAGTGTTAATTAGTCAGAATTCTGATTGCTGTCGATTCTATCTATTGGATGATGGTAGGTGAGTCTTTCATATTTGATGCAGGTGGGACAAGAAGCCGCTGCGTAATCGAGAAACAGTGCAGCTGCCGCTGGTGGGGAGGTTGGCGGAATTGTCTCGCAGAGGTTCGATGCTTGTGACTCATGCGCTTATGGGTTTTGGCAAGGATCCCACTCCTTGAAATATCTGGAGCCTCACAGTCTCAATCTTAATATTGTTGGTCTTTATATAGCCATCTTGTTTACCAAGTTCCTGTAGACGAAACATTTTATCATCTTTGCAAACCTTTCGCAAACTTTACTGCTAAACGTTGGAGTTAGCTGTTTTGATTCGCAGGGTGTATGTGTTCCGAAGATGAGATAAGAAACTATATATGGGATTGCTCGATCGATGTTGTAAGTGTTCCCAATGGAAATGCCGTTTGTATTACAGTTACCTGCTCTTCGAATAGATCATGTGCTTACTTGAGGATGCAATGCCATAAATATGGCCATAATCACGATATAACTAAGTATACTATCACAAGTGAAAGTAGTTGCGAGTGTGAAAGTATTTCTTTGCTATTACTAGGGAGAGCGGAAAGAGAAGTCAAGCACATGTGCCTCAGTAGAAGGCTACACTTAGACTCTTATTAGCACTCTTTAATACTGAAAACTAAGGGGTGAAGAGTTTGTTCTTGGTTGGAATGAAATTAACCTCCGACAACCTTGCTGTACTTATGTGAGGTACTTGACTCGTGAGCCTTTTTTTGCACCAGGTTTTCTTTAATTGGAAGACCTTTTTTTTCAAATAAAGCACTCCAGCCCACATTGTAGTGTAATCTAGCCATGGTAAAAAATACGTGATTGCTTGAATTTTCCCTCAAAGAAATAATACATATAATTTCCATTATAAATTATTTGTTGCTTTTGATACATGGATGGATGACACATTTATTCACAAATAATCTTTTTCTGAAAATAATTCCACTTCTTGGAATAGAAGGGGATGATGATTGATGATATCATGATACACAAATATGATGCAGCAAACGGCTACGAACGCATTCACTTTGACCGTTTAAAGGCTCAATTTACAGGGTCCCAAAGTGCCGCCGGCAAAGCCCACCTTAGACACCGGCGACGCCTTGTCTTCCTCCGCGCCGGCCGTATCCGAGACAACATTGAACGCTCGAAGCGGAGACGACGACGGCGTGTAGAACGGCGGCGAAGAGCGCGGCGTGAAGAAGCAGCCGTCCCCATCTTCTCCCTCCTCGGCCGTCGCCGGCGCCATCAGCGTCACCACTGCCTCCACCGCCGACGGAGAGGGCGACACCCGGACGAACCGGAAAGACTCGTCCTCGGACTCGCTCTCCGTCTCCTTCTCCTCTTTTATTGTATACAGCAGCCGGGCATGGCTGTATGTCAGCTGGAACTCTCTCCCTTCGACCACCCCATCGCCGGCCGCCGGCGATGGGCCCATGTCGCAGCACTCCTGGAGCTTCACCTCGTCTGCCCCGGCCGGCTCCACTTGGGAGGAGGAGCCCTTTACCCGGAGGAAGAAGAGACGTAGATTGGACGGGCTTTGGCGGGGCTCGCCGGAGAATTTAGGCAGCAAGACGGAGAGAGCTGACCGTCGCCGGAGCAGGTAAACGAAGGCGGCGAGGAGGATGAGGACGACAACGACTGAGAACGTGGAGGCCAGAAAAACAGCAATGCGTATATGGGGATGGTACAGGCCGTCGTCCATTCTACCCGGAAAAGGATATAGGAGGTTCGCCGGAAAAGATGGCGGACATGCACAAGCTATTTTTTATAGGTTTGTGATGAACTGGGAGTATAGCTCACGACGAGCAGAGAGAGGGAAGACAGCTAGAGAGAGACCCTTTGGACAAGGATTCGACTTCAATTGCAAGAAGGTGTGGAAAAATAGTGTTAGAGACTTAGAGGCGATGACTTGCGAAAACGATAATTTTCTGGTAAAAATTAATCACTGTCACTTATACCGGTTCTTTCTGAACAAAGGACGTCCTCTAGCTTTGCTTCCTCTCATTATTTAAACGGCAAACTAAATCGTATAAACATCTTCTTTAATTATAAGACACTGTTCTAGATTGTGAAGCTTTTCTTTCATGAAGTTTAATTTATCACAAGTTATATCTAAATGTTGTAAAACAATACCACATCGCCAATTAAAAAAACACCGTGGCCTCAACACGTCAAGACCCTTAATAATAAATACTTTTTTATTGATAACATGGCCGAGTAAATCATGTCATCGTACTTAAATAACGAAAATGTGTGACCTAGTTCAGTCACGTCATAAAAATCTAATAGCTTAGTAATATAATTAGAGGGCAACAAGTGTAATTGATTATTTTCTCTAAAGTGGGTGATATAATTGATAATTTTAATCATTCTAGAGGGTGTGAGTGATTTCATATAAAGGACCATATTTGTACATCACTTGTAATATAATCTTTCTTCACTCAAAATCTGATATTTCTTTTTCTAAATAATTCAGGATGGACTTAAATATAGATGAAAAGGAGTGAATCTGTCATTTTTTGTGTGTGAATATCTTCCTTTTTTTTCAATAAGTCTTTCTAAGTTGTATATATTCTCCCATATGTTGTATCACTTCGATATAACTTTTTTAATTTAAATCATTATTTTACTTAATTTTTATGACGTAACATTATTTTTATGTTCCTTGTATTGTCGTTAATTTTTTTAAAAAATTGTCCAGTTATATGTATATGCTTATCTGTCAAGTCAATGTCTGATCCCAAAATTTTGAAGCTCTAATATGTAGAGAATACTCGACAGATCAGAGACAAACTATGTTAGAGGCGTCGTGTTAATCACGTGCCATGTGGAACATGCCTCGTGATTAACCCCATGCCAAGATATGTCAATTCCCAATTGATAGAAATTGTTAAAATTAAAGAGGATCAATGTATTTTATCTCACAGAAAATACATGACAAGATATATATATATATATATATATATATATATATATATTATTCATCCTTTCAATTTAACTTTTGGAAATGAAAATGGTCAATAATGAGAGAAGGATGATAGTAATTTCAATAACCTTTTTGAAAAAAAAATGCACACGTTGTTTAGTCATTTGAAGGAAACTCGTAGTTTTTCGTTTTTTTGAAACAAAAACTTAAACCTTTTAGAGAAGTTTAAATTGCAATCATACAATTATTGAATAAAAATATTCATTCATACAACAACCCATAAATCAATGAATAAAGTGCTCATTTTTAAAAAGAGTACAAGTGAGGCCATTCTAATGAGCTCATGACGAGCACCTTATGTACAAGAACATAATTTTCAACAGAAATGCACACCACAAGGCACACTATCATATGTGTCGTGGGAGAGGGTAAGTGTTGCGATTTGTGTGACATATATAACATCTATATATCTTTGCTAGACTAATGTGTGCCAAAACAGCTTACAATATTTACTATTGCAAAGCTAGATGAAAAAAATCTGGATGAATTTCATTACAGAACCATATATGCTACAAATTAATGGAGTGATATTGTGGTACATCTGATGAACTTTATTTCACTTCTATGAGAATTTGGGAACAATGAGCTTTGAAGTTTCTTGGGTACAGGGCATTAATGGTTAATTCGTTGGCAACTATACAACTTGTTGGTTGTGTGTGTGGACACGGCAATTTCGTTTTAATATGGTCTGGGCCGGGTCACTTACAGACCGAGACGCGCCACATGGGGGGTACCTAGTGACCAACTGTATGCGGGGCCTTAACAAGCTTCGCCCCGCCCGAACTAGCTACGTCTATTTGTGTTTTTTGTTTGCCAAAGAGCGACCAGTTTCTGAGATACACTCAGAAATGAAGTAAACATTAATGGAGGAAAGGACCGAAGTTTGTCAATTTCTTCTTACCTGGTTTGAGAACTAGCCAGCTAGAGAGGAATGATTTGTGGTCGGTGGGGATCACATGATGCTACATACACTTCAATTTGTTACATAGACCATGGGATTTACTAAATATTTTTTGGGTTGTTTGCTAGAGCGCCAACACGCAGGTTCACGGCTAATTCGGGACGTCTCTTCTGGAAGAACTTAGTTCCTCAATATTCTAATAAGATCCAGCTTATAAAAACTGGCGTTCAAACTATCACGACAGTAAATACATAAATCATACGTGGCACCTTAAGTAAACACAAGACAGTTTTATCACTTTTTATTTATTCAACATGTATGAGGCAGCAATACTTGCTCTATCACACTTATTCTAGTTACACTCAAACATTAGGATACATCGTACATATATATAGTAGATAATCGTGTACAATGAAATATCACAACATAGACCACATCCAAGATGCAGTAGTTCATCACATTAACAAGCCTTCCTTTATTGATTTCATGGTGAAGCAACGGCTTGCTCATCAGCTCTGCTACAGCACTAATTATTATCGTCATGGCCGCCATGGCCCGACCCATCTCCATTGTGGTGATCTTCCGACTCATCTGAGCTCTCATCATGACCGCCATGGCTTGACCCACCTCCAGATGAGCTCTCAGCTGCACATACGAATTCAAGGCCATTTTCATGATCACGCAACTATGGAGATAGCTTGAACATAAGTATTGTAGGAGATGTTATAATTAAGTTGATGATCAATATGAAAAACAAGGACCTTTCATAACGGCCGCCGTGGATTCAGAGAGCTCTCTTGCTGCAACCTCTGAGGACAGGACAAGAGCAGCCATGAGAAGAACCAGTGCAAGAACAGCCTTGGAATTCATCTTAGTTTGCTAAACGCTGGCAGCTCTAAACTGAATTTGTTAGAACTTAATTAGGTGAGCTTGAGTACCCCAAAGGTGGTAAAACTAAGCCATATTTATACTTGCTAGGTGTGTTGAGGCTTATAATATACTCTTGTATATATTATTCATGTCTATAATTGATACTAGTGAAACATATATACATAATAATTTTGCTGTTGGTCACCTTCTTAAGTTAATTCTTTCTATTCCTTGCAGTGGACAAAATAGACGACTTGGTGCTTGATTTCTCCATGACAACTTTGTTTCCGGGTTTTCGGGCATTGGTAAAGACAAGGACATGCAATGAAAATCGCATGCGATTTCATGCGCAATAACCACGTCTCTTTGTTAGTTTTTTTGAAAGATAATGTTTTTTATTTCAACGTGTCTATTTGTTAATATTGTGCTTAAAAGAAGTGTATAGACGCTAATATGGTCTGTCTAAGGTTTCTTGCTCACAGAGTAAAAGAGAAATTATACCAACCACTGGAGGGAAATGGGTATTCTAATCTTTACCATGTTTGTGCCCAAAGACTTTTTGGGTCGGCCCTTCTTGTGTTGTAGCCAGTTATCAACCAAGTTAATTCAACTGAACTAATTAACCGAACATGTGAAAGAAAGCCTTGCCCTTTGCTTGAAGAAAGAAGATCAAACGAGTTGAATGTGTCTGCAAGCAGGTCAAATCATTTTAACTTAATAGAAGATAAATTTTATTTGGTCTTCTTGAAAATTGATTAACTGCTATTTGCTAGCTATCGACAAGTAAAGCCGGTTTCCTTCCACTGTCGCAATTCATACTTTATAGACGGAAAAATTATCGAAAATTTTTATGGTAGTTTGGCAAACATTGTGATCCCAAAAAGATTAGAGGCCCAAAAGATTAGTCATTCCATTCATTTATCATTTATAAAGAGTACGATGTTTAATATATAAGGGGCAAGAAGTATGTTATAAGTTCTGTAATATTCTCGTGATAAGCCTGGAAGTTTAACTTGTGCTTTTTTTGCTACTTATGTTAAGATAAAACTCACTATAACTGCAGTGACGGCAGCTATATTAATATGTATCGCCATATCTTTTCTATGATCACTTATCTTTTTTGGATTTTATACTAATTTGAATGGAATACTTATGTAAATTGACATTCTTTATTTTTTTAAAATTTTTTTAAAAATGGGTCAAAAATGGGTGGTAACTATCTTTATTTAAAATAAGAGCTTTTACCAAACAATATGATATTTTTTATATTACATGATGGTGGAAGAACAATGGCAGCTAATTACCAGAAAAGCAAAATTTTTAATATAATAAAAATTTATATTGAGTTGTTCTAAAATCAAAGATAGTTTTTATTATATTAAAAATTTTGAGTTGTTATAATAAAAAAACTATCATTGGTATATATTGAGTTGTTCTAAATTTTAATATAATAAAATTATTTATAATAAGATAAAAAATTACAACAACTCAATATAAACCAAATAAAAAATTTAAAAAAATTATGCCGCTGCCCTGGGGCTGGAAAGGGCTCAAAGTGAACCTCAAACTTATAATGCGGAATTCTTGTTGTCTACTTTGAGCCCATAAAATGAACGGCCCATGTTGCAAGTGGACCTTTGATCCACCAGTTATAAGGAACTTCGTCTCTATTGTAGTTTTTTATCTACTTTGAGCCCATGTTTTAATTTATTTTTTAAATGTAAACAATTTGACTGTCAAATTCCTTCCAGCAGAAATCTTTTGAAATCAATCCAATGTCCTAGCCCATGAATCATACTTACTCCTTAATCTCATCTTTTCAAGAAAATCATAGATCGGAGTTCACTATTTTTCACATATTAAACTAAAATTGTCAGAATTATTAATATGATATTGCATCAAGAATATCAGAATACAATTTTCAAATTTTTTATTTTTGGATTGACCATTATGGACATATTTATAGCGGACGAAAGGTAGCAGTTACTAGAATAAATGGTAACTTCGTTTAGCTTATGATTATTTATCAAAACTTTTTAATAATTTTTATAAAAGATGCAACCTATAATTAATGAGTGAATAAAAATGGAATAAATTGACTAAGAGTTTTGCGTTTTCTGAAGGCTTGTTATTTCGTTTTATCACAATTTGAATGCACATCTCACAAGTCCTAGTGGCATGACATGACTATTCATGTGTTGAAAGGCTAAGACTCATACAGAAAATCTCTTCTTTTTTTTCCTTTATCGCTGTACATGACAAGAGTGGAACTCTTTACATAAATATGCTAAAAAAGATATATGAACACAAGATATCAATCGAGCGGCATTTCTGGTGGTTATATGTTATGGATGTTACAAGACTAATACAAAGCAATTATTGAGGCAAGGAGAGGAACCAAAATCATAGATATGCAGTTCACGAAAGATGCAAGTAGCCAGACTGCAGCATTCATTCCTCCAACTTCATGGTATCGTTATCGACAAAATTTTGATAAAGACGTATATATTCTCAAAAGAGAGGTTATATATCTGCTTGGCAGGTAAAAAACAAGTGCATATGCTTTGTACAAAAATAGAAAAAAAATCATGTTTTTTAATTTCGAAGGAGTCCTGGATCGATTGCATCCGGAGATCACTTACAGAAAAGAGGGCGTTAGGACTAACACTCCAAAATATGCTTTCCCTTTGTTTCGCTCTCCATTTGCCGGTCGAGTCCCCATATCATACCTTCTCTGATCTTTCATTTCCCTTATACACAAAACAACAATGCACTGCAACAACTTCGACCCGCAGACATTTCTTTAAGAGATCATTTTTGAACGTTCTTTGTGTAAAAATAACTGGGTACTGAATCTTCATCCTAGATTAATAAGTGCGGGGTGCCCATCTGAAATCAACGGTATCATATGCATCATGCAGACTCTATATATTCAGACAAGTTGGCAGTGGTCTAAGCAATCGGAAGGCGGCTATGACTCAAATTGATAAGCTTAACTCAAATTGAATACTACTGAGAGTAACAGCCAACGACAATGTAGGGTCGTCCACCGATACTAATAAATGCCTAGTTTTTGGTGTAGTAGCATATATATCTAGATTCATACAACACTGATATTGTTCAGTGTTCACTCCTCTCCCCTCTATAAATACCCCCTTACACATACAAGCTGTAAAACTTAGCGTTCCTAGTTAGAGTTTTATATTAGTGAATTAATTAGTTCAGCCGTCGGTTCGAGTTGAGTTAGTTTCAGAACATGTCTACTGAATCGACGCTCTACGTGTATGAGCTATGAAGGTCATGTATATATAAATATATGATGATAAGGTCATGTATATATAAATATATGATGATAAGGTCATGAATATAACAGAAAAATGAGTTATTAGAATATATTAGAGTATGCCAGTTTACTTTCTATTATATATATATATATATATATATATATATATAAGTAGATCGTAAAATTAGTTTTAAGCCGTTTACCGCGTTATGATGCATTACGAAGCGGTTTGGGTAGGTTCTTAGTTATATAGCATGTCATTATGATGTTGTGGTGTTTGTTTTATTTTATAAGATTGTTTTCGATTTTCTATTTAAGATTTATTACGACTTAGTTATTATTCTTGACTCGAGATAGAGTTGAGTCAAGTTATATTTACCATATCGCCACCCAGACTATTTCTTCCTTCCCCGACCAAACCCTTGCCACACCACCCCTGTGTTTGTCGTCGCCGCCACCGTCGACGCAACCCTATCGCCGATTGTCGCCGCCAAGCTCCGCCTCGGTGTTGTCCCAAGTGCTCCCGACCGTCGCCCAGCCTCCACAACCCAAGAAAGCCGTGCCCTTGCCCCGTCCTTCCTTTGCCGATCTCGCCGCCGGCGACCGTCACTGCCGCGATTTAGTGGTTGGTTCGACACCTTCGACCAATCCACGACCTTCCTTGACCGGAACGGAGCCCAGCGCCTCCCATCTTGGCTGGATCTCCACACCCACCACGGACAGCCCTGTTTTGCCCTTTTTGGTGAGCTGCCACCTCCACCAACCGTATCAACGTCGTTGACCTATTGGGCTCGCCAAGCCGGTGCCAATGGTACCCAATACAATCGCTATCCTGCCAGTAGACGCTGTCGGCGATTGCCACCAGAAAGTTGCTAGAAAGCCACTTAAATTGCCGGAACCTATCGGAAAATCGGATTGCTGAAATTCAGTGGATCTTCCGCGAAACTCATCCAGTTGAACCCAATTGAATTTCGGACGCTAACGAACGCCGAATTCGAGCTCCAAGAAGAGTGACGAGACCCTAGTCATCACCGATTGTCGATGACGAGAGATACAATTACCTCCGATATAATTATTTAAAATTGATGATTGTTAGCACAACATGCTAGGATTGATTAATTCCTGTGATTAATGCCTAATTATGGATGAAGTGATAAGTTGCATGATGTGATTAATAGTGAATAAATGCTAAGTAATCTAATGAGGTAAATTAAATCTGTGCATGCTAATCGAGTATGCGTGATTTAGAAAAAACGTAATAAAATTGACATGAATAGGATGAGTTAGAAATATTTTTACATTGATTGATTTTGATTGTGTTGTGAGTGTAATGGTCATGTCGAGTTGATGCATCATTCAATTAGTGGGGGTTAGCTTCTAGATTTGATGTGTAGGTACAGAGTAGGAGCTCACCGATTAGGTGTGAGGACATGCTTGGAGCTCTACCAGGTCATGAATGGGATGAGTTAGAAATATTTTTACATTGATGGATGTTAACTGTGTTGTGAGTGTAATGGTCATGTCGAGTTAATGCATCATTCAGTTAGCGGGCGTTAGCTTTTAGATTTGATGTGTAGGTACAGAGTAGGAGCTCGCCGCCTAGGCGTGAGGAGACACTTGGAGCTTCTACCATGTCCGTTTAGGACTCGTCTTTGTTTTTATGCTGTAATCTATTTTATGTTTGTTTTATTACCTACAGGACGACTTAAGTGGGGTTTTATCGGATCCCACTTAACTAGAGCCATTTAGCCGAACAGTTTTCTGGATTAATAACCCTCAAGGATGAGATCCTTCGAGAATAATTTCAAAAACAAGATCTACCACAAGTTGCCTTCAGGCCTATTATATGAATCCCTTCCCAGGCCTATATATATATTTTTATCGAGTTTTCAGTGAGACAAAAGATGTTGAAACCGACTTGCCCGTACCATGAGCAGATGCACATGATAGTCAAAGCGGGCTCTGGATTAGTGAGTGGACTGTTCTATTCCCAAGGGATCCTGACAACTCCGTGTTTGAGTTCCTCACACCTGGAGAACGTGAAGGTTTATGAGTACTGTTAAGTACAGCACATGTCCGGACTTGTGGTTCAAAGTGTACTAAAGGCGACTGCCTGAGAGTACTCGGCCTTCGTGCTCAAGGCCATGAGAATTATGGAGGAAAGGAGAGGGTTTAAGATATACTTGTAGTACTGATGGACCAGAGAAAAATGAAATGAGAAAAATGCCAAAAGAGGCTGTAACACCCCAAATCCGGTTCACGCTCGTGAACTGAACCGGCATGTTACAGGCCCCGGTTAGGTCGGCTAACCCGAACCTAACTCATGTGGATCCAATCTCGGCGTCTTAAGATGAAGATACGATCCATCATGAATGAATAAATACGCAAAATCCTAACATGGTACTACATGAATGACAAGCAATTCAAAATACACACCAATACAGTTACGATCAAAATTCTGAAATAAAACAAACAGGGTCTCCCCTAAAAGTGCGATTAGGGTCCACCCTGTCAAAATAATATATACAAGTATATAAGCATATATCAACAATTTCATTACACACAATCTGATATACTATAAGCTCATTCTGGAACTTGGGTCCTAACCCATCATACTTTTGCTGCGCTACTGTGATCATCTCATTTCGTATCATTATCATGCCTCAAACATTTAATCATAGCATGTTTATTAAACAACATCATAAACAAAACATAAAACATTCAATCACCCAATATGTGTGTGCAGAAGACCTTATTGCTCCTCCGTCCCGGCCGGCACATCCATCTCGTGCTCATCACCTACATATATATAAGAAAAACGTCAGTAACAAGCGTTACTGGTCCGAAAAGAAAATAACTATAGCAAACTGGCTATGAGAGCAAACTCTCATATGAAAGAAAACCATATACTTCCTCAAGAACACTCTGAAGGGCACTACTGAGGAGCCACTGGGCTGCAGACCCGGTAGCATCCCGAACTTACTGCTCTGCTGCTGGTACTGTGCTACTCTCAGCACTTCTTTTTCAGTACTTCTCGTGAAACTTTATCCTAAGCCCTCTCCTTACCTCCATATTTCTCCTGGCCTTGAGCACGAAGGCCGAGTACTCTCAGGCAGTCGCCTTTAGTACCCTTTGAACCACAAGTCCGGACATGCGCTATACTAAACAGTACCCGTAAACCTCCACGTTCTCCGGGTGTGAGGAACTCAAACGCGGAGTTGTTAGGATCCCTCGGGAATGGAACAGTCCGCTGGCACTAATCCAAAGCCCGCTTTGACTGTCACGGCATCCTCTGCATGGTACGTGCAGTCGGTTTCTCCATCTCTCGTCTCACTGAAAACTCGATAAAACTATATATATAGGCCTGGGAAGGGATTCATATAATAGGCCCGAAGGCAACTTGTGGTGGATCTTGTTTTCAAAATCATCCTCGAGGGATCTCATCCTCGAGGGGTTATTAATCCGGAAAATATTCGGTTAAATGACCCGAGTTAAGTGGGATCTAATAAAACACCACTTAACCCGTCCTGCAAATAATAACATAAACATAGAATAGAAAAACGTAAAACAAGACGAGTCCTAAACGGACCTGGTAGAAGCTCCAAGCGCGTCATCGCGCCTAGGCGGCGAGCTCCTATTCCGTACCTACACATCAAAACTAAATACTAACGCCCGCTAACTAAATGATGCATCAACTCAACACAATTAAACACAAAATAATCAATCATCAAATAACCATAAATATGAAAATAACTCTAACTCATCCTATTTAGGACAATTTTATTGTATTTTTCCTAAGTTACATCATACACAATTATCATGCTCAATTTACTTACTTCATTAAACCACTTAACCTCCATAAACTATCAATCACATCATGTAACTTATCACTTTATTTGTAATTAAGCATTAATCACATCAATAATTAGTCCTACCATGCTGTGCTAACAATAATCAATTTTAAATAAATCAATCGGAGGTAATTATACCTCACATCGTCGGCAATCGGCGACGGCTAGGGTTCCGTCGCGCGTCTCGGAGCTCAAATTTGGCGCTCATCGGCGTCCGAAGCTCGATCGGGCTCCACTGGGTGAGCCCCGCGGAAGATCCGGTGAATTCTAACGAATCCCAGAAATTCCAATTTTCCGGCGGTTTTCCGGCAGCGGCTTGCGGTTTTCCGGCGACTTCCGGTGGTTTTCGGCGGTTCGCAACAATCGCCGGCGGCGTCTACTGGTCGGAAAGGGGTCGTGTTGGGTACCCTCGGAACCGGCTCGGTGACCCCGACTCATCTACGAGGTCGACGCGGCCAACGGAGGTGGTGGCTCGCCGGAAAACGGCAAAAACAGGGCGGCGGCGTTGGGTCGCTAAATCCGGCCGGCCAGGGCGGCGATGCCCTCCGTTCCGGTCGGGGAAGGTTGCTGGAAGGCTGAGGGTGCTGAGGCGAGTGACCGATCGCGGCGGCGCTGGTCGCCGGCGGCGGAATCAGTGACAGAAGCGCAACGCGGGCGCGGCGTCGCGGCGTGGCTTCCTCGCGTCGCGGCGGTCCGACGGGGGCCGGACCTGGTCGGGGCAGCACGGCAACGGCGTCGCCGAGCTGGGCGGCGTCGGTCGACGGCCGGGCGGCGCCGACAGCGGCGGCGGTGGCGCGCGAACAGGGGCGGCGCGGCACGAGGGTTTGGGCGTGGGGGAGAAAAGGTCGGGGTTGTGTGTGGTGGCAAACTCGTAAATATTATTTGACTCGTCTCCGGCTCGAGTCAAGTATAATAACTAAGTCGTATTAAATCCAAAAAAATTCATAAAAATCGGGAAAAAATCCCGTAAAATCAAACAACACCACAATATTATAATGATATGCTCTATGACTAACAACCCACCCAGACTGCCCGAACGCGTCCTAACGCGGTAAATGGCCTAATACTAATTCTACGATCCACTATATATAAAAATAAAAAAATGACTGGCATACTCTCATATATCTGATAACTCATTCTGTTCTGCTGTGTTCATGACGTTATCATCATATACTTGGGTACGCATGACCCTCATAGCTCATACACGCGACTGGCATCGGCTCGGTACACGTGTCCTGAAACTGACTCAACTCGAAAAAATAACGGTCGACCCGATCGGTTCTGAATATAAAACCCTAACTCGAATCGTGGGTTTTACAGAGGCATTAGCAAAGCAGTCAGTTCGGGATGCTACCGGGTGTGCAGCCCAGTGGTTTCTCAATAGGTGCCCTTGAGAGAGTTCTAGTGAAGTATAGGAATGTTTTTCTTCATATTAGAGTTAGCTCTCATAGCCAATTTGTTATTGTTATATTTTGGACTAGTAATGATTATTATTGATGTGTTTTTATACTATATGTGGGTGATAACCATGAGTTGGATGTGCTAGCCTAGACGGAGGAGCAATGATGTCACTTGCACACACATGTTAGCCGATAGAGTGGTTAATATTTTGTTTACAATGTTATTGCATTGACAATAATGTAATTAAATGCTAAGACATGATGTGTAACACCCCAATTCAAACTGGACCAGAACTGTTACAAAGGATCGAATTACTCGTAAACCGATTAATTTGGTTGACCCAAAACCTAAACGGTTACGACATAACCCTCTCGACGTCTCAAGATGGAGCACACTGCTAATGCGCAAATAATATATGAATGAGATGCAAAACCCTAGCAGGATACTACGTGAATGTTATGATGATAGCCACACACAAAATAATTTAAATAGCAACAAAAATCCCCCTGGAATAAGTCGGACATAATCTCCTCTAAAAGTGCAATAAGGGGACGATCTGTTAAAAACACGGCACATTATAGGTTATATATATAAAACCATAATGCACACCACCATTGGATTTAAGCAACAACACATCTTGTAATTGGGTCTTGCCCACCTGCAATTCATACTCAGCTCATTTGGTTCTTGTTTCATTTCAGCATCGCACATCATTAAAGCTTTTCTCAAAAAATTTCCAAACATTTCCAAAACAAGGCATACGAGCCTCACAAACATATGCATATATATACACAACCATATCCAACCACATTCATCATACAATCACATCACATCTTACGCAAAAGCCGACACGGCGCCAGGTATGTGTGTGCAATGCAAACGTTAATCCTTCGTCAAGGCCGGCATACACCATTCATCATCCTCACCTACATATAGTAGAAAAACGTCAGAGACGGGTGTCACTGGTCTGGAAATAATTAATATCAAACTAGAACATGAGAGCAAACTCTCATGGAAAGGAAACAATCATATATCTTCCTCAAGAACTCTCATAAGGGCAACTACAGAGGAGTCGTTGAGCAGCTGACTCAACAGCATCCCGATCTATCTGGTACTGTGCCACTCTCGACACTTCTTTTTCAGTATTTCACATAAAACTTTTATCCTAAGCCCTCTTTGAACCTCCATATTACTCCTGGCCTTGAGTACGTAGGCCGAGTACTCTTAGGTATGCGCCTTTAGTACCCTTTGAACCACAAGTCCGGACATGCGCTGTATTTAATAGTACCCGTAAACCTCTATGTTCTTTGGGTGTGAGGAACTCAAACACAGAGTTGTCAGGATCCCTCGGGAATGGAACAGGCCGCTCACTAATCCAGAGCTTGCTTTGACTAGCACGACATCCGCTCATGGTACGTGCAAGTCGATTCTTCTTCTCTTGTCTTACTGAAAACTCGATAAAACTGTTTATAGGGATGGGTCGAGATTTATTATAATAAGCCCGAAGGCAACTTGAGGTGGATCTTATTTTCGAAAACAAGCTCAAGGGATCTCATCCTTGAGGGTTATTAATTCCGAAAACAATCGGCCAGATGACCCGTGTTAGGTGGGGTCCAATAAATCATCCACCTGACACGTCCTACGATCAATAAATCAAATCACCGATAGAGTAGAGTGATAAAACCTGAGAAGCGTCTCCTAACGGATCTGTCAGAAGCTCCAAGCGCAGTCTCGTGCCTAGACGGCGAGCTCCTGCAACGAACCTACATTAACATAACTATTTACTAACGCCCATACATATATGATGCACGCCTATATAACTAATATATCCACATGCATACATGGATCTAACCAAACATGACAATCATCTCAACAATCACACTAAATTTCTAATTGTCAAGCAAGTTAATAATTTTATGATTTCATACGTTACTTATTACCTAGCACTTTTAATTCCAATTTCAAAACATACCTATTCTAATTGTCGCCGCCCAACTCCGCCACGGTGTTGCCGTGCCGTCCCGACCAGCCCCGGCAGCTGCCAGGCAGCCGTGACGCTGGAATCGCCTCGCCTAGTGCCGCGGCTACATTTTCGTCGCGTCGCCGATTCCGCCGCTGGCGACCATCACCACCACGATCAGGTGGTGTCCTCAGTACCCTCGACCACCCAGTGACCCTTCCTGACTGGAGCAGAGGCTGTCGCTGCCGTGGCCGGCCGGATCTAGCCACCATCACCGCCGGCTCGGTTTTATGCATTTTCCGGCGAGCCACCACCTCCGTTGGCTGCGTCGACCTCGTAGATGAGTCGGGCTCGCCGAGCAGGTTCCAAGGGTACCCAACACAACCACTTTCCGGCTAGTAGACGCTGCCGGCGACTATTGCCAAAAAATCGCTGGAAGCTGCCGGAAAACAGCCAAAAACCGTCGAAAAACCGGAATTTTTGGAATTCGCCGGAATTCACCGGATCTTCCGCAGGGCTCACCCAGTCAAGCCTGTTTGAGCTTCGGATGCCGATGAGCGCCGAATTTGAGCTCTGAGACACGCGACGAAACCTTAGCCGTCGCCGATTGCCGACTACATAAGGTATAATTATCCCCGATTGAGTTATTTAAAATTGATGATGATTGTTAGTATAGCATGTTAGAATTGAGTAGTTATCATGGTGAATGCCAGACTATGAATGAAGTTACATGATGTGATTGATAGTGCATGGAGGATAAGTAATCTAGTAAGATAAGTAAATATGAGCATGCTAATCGAGTATGACGTAACTTAGAAAAACAGTATAAAATTGGTATGAATAGGATGACTTAGAATTATTTTCACATTATGATTACTTGACTGTTGATGGATGTTATTCGTATTGTGTGATGTTTATTGAGTTTGATGCATCATTTAGTTAGCGGGCGTTAGTATTTAGTTTTGATGTGTAGGTACGGAGTAGGAGCTCGCCGCCTAGGTGCGATGACACGCTTGGAGCTTCTACCACGTCCGTTTAGGACTAGACTCTGTTTTATGTCTTTCTATTGTATGTTTACCTTATTATTTGCAGGACGGGTTAAGTGGCGTTTTATTAGATCCCACTTAACTCGGGCCATCTAGCCTAACAGATTTCCGGATTAATAACCCCTCGAGGATGAAATCCCTCGAGGATGATTTCAAAAACAAGATGCACCACAAGTTGCCTTCGGGCCTATTATATAAATCCCTACCCAGCCCTATATATATGTAGTTTTCTCGTTTTCAGTGTGACGAGAGATGGAGAAACTGACTGCACGTACCATGAGCGGATGCCGTGATAGTCAAAGCGGGCTCTGGATTAGTGCCAGCGGATTGTTCCATTCCCGAGGGATCCTGACAACTCCGTGTTTGAGTTCCTCACACCCGTAGAACGTGGAGGTTTACAGGTACTGTTTAGTACAGCGCATGTCCGGACTTGTGGTTCAAAGAGTATTAAAGGCGACTGCCTGAAAGTACTCGGCCTTCGTGCTCAAGGCTAAGAGAAATATGGAGGTAAGGAGAGGGCTTAGGATAAAGTTTTACATGAAGTACTGGAAAAGAAGTACGGAGAGCGGCACAGTACCAACAGCAGATCAGTAAGTTTGGGATGCTACCGGGTCTGCAGCCTAGTGGCTCCTCAATAGTGCCATTCAGACTGGTCACGTGGAGTATATGATGTTTTCTTTCATACGAGAGTTTGCTCTCATAGCCAGCTTGTTATAGTTATTTTATTTTCTGGACCGGTCACTTGTTACTAACATATTTTTATACTATATGTAGGTAATAATCACGAGTTGGAGGAGCCAGCTTGCATGGAGGAGCATTGTTGTTGCTTGTACACATGTCAGTCGATAGAGTGGTTAATACTTTATTTATGATGCTACTATATTGTGAATGATGTGAAATGGTAAGACATGATAGGATATGATTAAATGAAATGATATGATGTTATGACATGATGACAAGAGGTGAGATGTGATCAGAGTGTGCAGTAGAAGTGTGGCTCAAGTTCTATAATGAATATACAGTATATTAGATTATGTGAATGAAATTGTTGATATATGCATATATATTGGTATATATTGTTTTGACAGCGTGGACCCTAATTGCACTTTTAGGGGAATCACTGTATGTTTTATTTTAAAAATTTTATTAAGTTTAATCATACTTGTTTTGGTGTGTGCTTAAATTACATGTTATTCATGTAGTACAATGTTAGGGTTTGTGCATTCATCGATGCATTGTGAGTTGTATCTTCATCTTAAGACGCCGAGATTGGATCCGCATAAGTTAGGTTCGGGTTAGTTGACCTAATTGGGGCTTGTAACATGCCGGTTCGGTTCACGCTGGTGAACCGGATTTAGGGTGTTACAGAATTGGTATCAGAGCCACTCTCGGCCGATTAAGATGTATGATGCTTTTATAGGTGTTGTGTGTGCAAAGACGGCTCCAAGTTCAGCTGGCAGGTATGTTTTTGTATATTTTCTTTACATGTAGATTTTTCTTCTTAAGTTGTTTGGATAACAGTGTATTCAAGACTTGATCAAAAATATGTGACATTGACCTTAGTTGAGCTGACATGCCATATATAGATTGTTATCATGATATAAGATTGCTTGCCCAGTTAGATGTGAGCAGGGGATGTAGTAGTGCTAGTAGAGGTAGAATGAGAATAGGATCCTATCTTATACCAGATCCAGATGTCAATAGACGTTAGATTCTAAGAATCTGACAGAAATGTCATGATGGGTGTAGAGACCCACCGAGGCTGTCCATTGCAAAAGAGATTTGGATGTTGACCAGGTGTCCATGTTTTGCATTTCACTGCATCAGTCCTGCTTCCATTGGACGTGGTGTACATAGTGGGAAAGAACTTGAAGTATAGAGATACCAGTAAGTTAGTGGCACATGAGATGGACCGTCGAGTGCCTTAGACAAACCCCTACGGATGAAGGATGTGGTTATGCCAATAGGGCCATTGAAGTACATGGAGCATAGATGAGAGTTTCTGCAGACGGCTTGAGATGGACCACTTCTAGAAGATAGTAATGAATGAGGATGAGTAGCATGGTGGGTCAACAATTCGATTAACACTTCGCCAACTCCCCCTCTTCTACTAGTTAATGACCTACGGGCAACAGTTTTGGCTTCACTTTGCCAGGCAGAGATCTCGATATGATGAGGAAAAGACCAGGACCACCAGTGCCTACGAGATCAAACATTTGACGAGATTCTACCAAAGATAAGGCACCAGATCAGTGATTGCTGTTTGAGGGCTAGTCAACACTGATAGAAGCAGCCACTCTAAATTTCAGGAGATCAGAGTGGGGTTTAGCATAGGTTGACCATCATATGTGTCAGCATCATGATCCAAACCCCTCTGGATCAAACTTGCATGATTGGACAACCTGAACCGAGTTAATAGCAGCCAAGATATGACAGAGATAGTAGTAGATTTACGATGCATATGAGTAGGATTAGATATTTCTGTATCTAGGTAGTGCACAACCTCCGACCAAGTGCACAACCGCTGACCGAGTGTACAACCACCGACCGAGTGCACAACCGCCGACCGAGTGCACAACCACCGACCGAGGTGCACAACCGCCGACCGAGGTGCACAACCGCTGACCGAGTTGCACAACCACCGCCTGAGGCGCACAACCGCCGTCCGAGATTCACTACCACTGACCGCAAACGCACTACCACCGTCCGTGTATTGCTCATCTACCGACCGAGTAGATTAGTTAAGGTTTAGTAGGACTAAAGTTTGAGGAACAAGGAATAGTTAAAGTGAAGTCAGCAGAATAGAAAAGAGTTAGGAAAACTGAGGTTATTTGGATGAGATAGCATAGGATCTGACTTCACAGCTCTCTTGCAATCATTGTTTTGACCTAACACCCTTGGGTCAAATGTATGTTGCAAGATAACCCCATCAGGCACTGTTAGTGACAGTCTCATAGAGATGCGTATGGACAGATTCATGGAACATGATAGTATGACCTCTAAATGGGCGGTCACAATGATTGGATTGTACAAACTGTATGATGGGGCATCCATGGGCCATAATTGGCATACACAAACAAGATGGTTAGTAGATGATCACACGCGTAGTTTAACCCGTTTAGCGATTGGCCAGCCAGCGATTGGAGTTTGACTTAGTATGGGGCATAGATAGAGGGTTCAGCGAGAGTGTTTTCCAGAGAGATAGCGATTCCCTTGTGTTTCACCAACACGATTAGGTCCTTACCTTGAGACATAGGGTTGAGCCCTACCCTGAGTATAGAAGTACCTTCATGGTCCTGATTAGGGTTTACAGTGCAGGTGGGTATGGGCAGACCGATCTTATGATGACGAACATCACCCCAGCTTGAGAACAATATACATAGGGACTTCAGACAGAACAGACCATGCAGACCAGACGGAGTGATACCATTGTATGCTCATCTTGGTTGATAGCCTTGCTTGAGAGTCTACCACATCGGTAGTAGTCATGAGTCAAGATTAGTACTATAAATCGGTACGGGACGGCAAGTCACACACCACTGAAGAGTGGACGAGACACGTGTCGAACCTCATTATGAGACCCCATAGACTTGAGGAGAGATAGTGGTTCTTTGGGTCGTTTGAACCCCGCCCGTTTAGAAGTGCGTGACTAGTACAGTATCGAGAAACATGTGTCTAGTGTTAGCTGATTGAACTAAGCCACTTAGGAGCCATTTCTGAGATTTGTCATTGATTAACTGTTCCACAGACTGATCACCTGTGGCATAGTAAATCATGGTAATCTTAGAGACAAGTCCATAGACCTACCAAGGTTTTAGCCACCTAGTACGCTACATAGGGAGTTTATTTCCCCTGCCATTTGCATGAAACCCTAACCTTACCATAGATCAGAGTGACACACCTATGTAGCAAGTTTTTCTTGGCCTAATGGATTCCTTGTTTACCTTGCATCAGATACCACATGTGAGGATGAGATGTCCCCTATTGAGAGTTCTTGAGCAGTGTGACTAGATTTCCATGAGATTCAGCCTCCCTTCCTATAACCCAAAGATGATAGACAGCTTTCCACTCACCCCTCTAGATATTTCAGTTCTACTTTCAGTTGCCCAGAGGATTGAGATGAGTATACATTGCTCAGAGCATAGAGCACATGCCACAGACCAGATGCAAGCTCCACAGTCCCATGCAGAGTATGTTATCATACTCCTTGAGACACGCTGTGTATGTACAGGTGTTCTCGCCTCCTTTCAGCAGTAGTTAGTGGTTGTATAGATAGTCACCTGAGCCATAGTATGCAGTAGAGTCATAGCAGCCATCCTTGTTCTCTTATAGAATAGAGTGAGATATTGACTCAGGACCGAGTCAACTAGGACCCAGTGAGCGGTCCAGTTCCTTATACAGGGACACCTGAGAGTTGGATCTAGACTGGCGAAAGTGAGCCATGCAGCTCATTAGTTTATACACTCAACCTAACAGGAGACTTATAGCACACCTTAGGATGGTTGTAGGACTTAGGATTGAGTTTCCTGGGAGTACATGTAGGTGACTTTCCACATAGATGAGGATTAGAGGGACATGGGTAGATGCTAGTAGGTAGGTCTTACCCTCGCCGTAGTTTTCCCAGACATAGCTCAGATTAGAACCTTGTGATACTCTAGAGTATCTGCTTGACCAACCCAGTAGGCCCTTAGGGGTGATCTAGGTTTTCTCGCCGAGTTAGCAATAGGGATCAAAACACAAGAGCATGATGATGGTAATGTCAGAATAGGCACAGACAGCTTAGAAACAGAATGTTGATATTGACAGGATCATAAGCAGAACCCGCCATGACAGCGCAGCTATAGTGAGGATTTACATGACTATTGAAGAGTAGAGGATACAACTGGTGTGTATCTAGCTTCCAAGTAGTAGTTCAGCAGAACCTCCTTGAGTTGAAATTTCAAGGATGAAATTTTTATAAGGAGGGAAGATTGTAAAACCCACTATTCGAGTCAGGGTTTTATATTCAGAACTGGTCGGCTCGACTGTTATTTTCGAGTCGAGTCAGTTTCAGAACACGTGTACTGAGCCGACGCTAGTCCCTTGTATGAGCTATGAGGGTCATGCGTACCTAAGTATATGATGATAACGTCATGAATACAACAGAACATAATGAGTTATCAGAATATATAAGAGTATGCCAGTTGTTTTTTTTATTTTTATATATAGTGGATCGTAAAATTAGTTTTATGTCGTTTACCGCGTTAGGACGCGTTACGGGTAGTTGGGTGGGTTGATAGTTCTAGAGCATATCATTATGATGTTCTGGTGTTTATTTGATTTTATGGGATTTTTCCCGATTTTTCTGGATTTTTTAGGATTTTCTACGACTTAGTTATTATTCTTAACTCGAGTTGGACACGAGTCAAGTATTATTTACGATATTGCCACCCAGTTGTATTCTCACCCGACCCATTCTTCCTCGTACAAACCCTTCCTCGATGCCGCCCCCGTGCAGCATCGCCGTCGCCGCTGTCGACGCCACCCGACCGTCGATCGTCGCCTCCTAACTCCGCCAAGGCGTTGCCGTGCTGCCCCGACCAGCCCCGGCCGCTGCCAGGCAGCCGTGATGCTGGAATCGCCTCGCCTAGCGCCGCAGCTACATTTCGGTCGCGTCGCCGATTCCACTGCCGGCGACCATCGCCACCACGATCAGGTGGTCGCCTCAGCACCCTCGACCACCCAGTGACCCTTCTTGACCGGAGGGAGGCTGTCGCTGCCGTGGCCGGCCGGATCTAGCCACCATCACCGCCGGCTCGGTTTTAAGCATTTACCGGTGAGCCGCCACATCCGTTGGCTGCGTCGACCTCGTAGATGAGTCGGGCTCGCCGAGCCGGTTCCAAGGGTACCCAACACGACCACTTTCCGGCTAGTAGATGCCGTTGGCGATTGTCGCCGGAAAACCGCCTGAAGCTACCAGAAAACCGCCGAAAACCGTCGAAAAACTGGAATTTTTGGAATTTTCCAGAATTCACCAGATCTTCTGCGGGGCTCACCCAGTCGAGCCTGTTCGAGCTTCGGATGCTGATGAGCGCCGAATTTGAGCTCCGAGACACGCGACGGAGTTATTTAAAATTGATGATGATTGTTAGTATAGCATGTTATTTAAAATTGATGATGAGCGCCGAATTTGAGCTCCGATTGCCGACTACGTGAGGTATAATTACCTCCGATTGAGTTATTTAAAATTGATGATGATTGTTAGTATAGCATGTTAGAATTGAGTAGTTATCATGGTGAATGCCAGACTATGAATGAAGTTACATGATGTGATTGATAGTGCATGGATAAGTAATCTAGTAAGATAAGTAAATATGAGCATGCTAATCGAGTATGACATAACTTAGAAAAACAGTATAAAATTGGTATGAATAGGATGACTTAGAATTATTTTCACATTATGATTACTTGACTGTTGATGGATGTTATTCGTATTGTGTGATGTTTATTGAGTTTGATGCATCATTTAGTTAGCGGGCGTTAGTATTTAGTTTTGATGTGTAGGTACGGAGTAGGAGCTCGCCGCCTAGGCGCGATGACACGCTTGGAGCTTCTACCACGTCCGTTTAGGACTCGACTTTGTTTTATGTCTTTCTATTGTATGTTTACCTTATTATTTGCAGGACGGGTTAAGTGGCGTTTTATTAGATCCCACTTAACTCGGGCCATCTAGCCGAACAGATTTCCGGATTAATAACCCCTCGAGGATGATTTCGAAAACAAGATCCACCACAAGTTGCCTTCGGGCCTATTATATAAATCCCTACCCAGCCCTATATATATGTAGTTTTCTCGTTTTCAGTGAGACGAGAGATGGAGAAACCGACTGCATGTACCATAAGCGGATGCCGTGATAGTCAAAGCGGGCTCTGGATTAGTGCCAGCGGACTGTTCTATTCTCGAGGGATCCTGACAACTCCGCGTTTGAGTTCCTCACACCCGGAGAACGTGGAGGTTTATGTGTACTGTTTAGTACAACGCAAGTCCAGACTTGTGGTTCAAAGAGTATTAAAGGCGACTGCCTGAGAGTACTCGGCCTTCGTGCTCAAGGCTAGGAGAAATATGGAGGTAAGGAGAGGGCTTAGGATAAAGTTTTACATGAAGTACTGAAAAAGAAGTGCCGAGAGCGGCACAGTACCAGCAGCAGATCAGTAAGTTCGGGATGCTACCGGGTCTGCAGCCCAGTGGCTCCTCAGTAGTGCCCTTCAGAGTGTTCACGTGGAGTATATGATATTTTCTTTCATATGAGAGTTTGCTCTTATAGCTAGCTTGTTATAGTTATTTTATTTTTCGGACCGGTCACTTGTTACTGACGTGTTTTTATATTATATGTAGGTAATAATCACGAGTTGGAGGAGCCAGCTTGCATGGAGGAGCATTGTTGTCGCTTGTACACATGTCAGTCGATAGAGTGGTTAATACTTTATTTATGATGCTACTATATTGTGAATGATGTGAAATAGTAAGACATGATAGGATATGATTAAATGAAATGATATGATGTTATGACATGATGACAAGAGGTGAGATGTGATCAGAGTGTGCAGTAGAAGTGTGGCCCAAGTTCTATAATGAATATACAGTATATTAGATTATGTGAATGAAATTGTTGATATATGCATATATATTGGTATATATTGTTTTGACAGCGTGGACCCTAATTGCATTTTTAGGGGAATCACTGTATGTTTTATTTTAAAATTTTTATTAAGTTTAATCATACTTGTTTTGGTGTGTGCTTAAATTACATGTTATTCATGTAGTACAATATTAGGGTTTGTGCATTCATCGATGCATTGTGAGTTGTATCTTCATCTTAAGATGCCGAGATTGGAACCGCATAAGTTAAGTTCGGGTTAGTTGACCTAACCGGGGCTTGTAACATGCCGGTTCGGTTCACGTTAGTGAACCAGATTTAGGGTGTTACAATACCTCCACACAATCATGGGCATGCAGAGAAAGAGCAAGATGCTGCTAACGTTGAAGATGCCAAGTACGGCGGCGGTGGATACTACCCTCCTTGCCGCAGATACTACACTCCGCGATGTGGATACTACCCTCCCTGCGGTGGACATGGCTGCGGATACGGCTGGTGCCACGGCCAGTACTGCTCGTACGCTGGTGAGGCAGAGGAATTGGAAGCCCAGGCCCAGACTCATAACTAAAGTTGTCTGTGCTAGACTCGAAATATACGGCTGCACTTGAACGTGTACTAGTATACTAGATATGGTCATGTCGAATAAAGCGTGCCATCATGGGATGTCGCTGGTGTGTAATGTCACGTGAAATTGAGTTTGTGTTCGCTTTGTGATCTCTATTTGCCTTCTCAAAATATCATAAGTTTATGTGTGAAATTTTTAATCTGGGAAAAAGTTGAGATTTTAAATTTATGTTGCTAGTTAGCAACAACTTCCCACAGGTTATGATCTGCAAAAAGGAAAAATCTATTTAGTTTATAATTAATTAATGTGCCTGCTAAGAATTCATGTTGACTAAGAGCTGTGGAGGCTATCTTGAATGATTTATACCTTCGTGGTTTTATCGTGGATATGGTGTATGATCGTGTGGAATGGTATGATAGGATTCATGTCTCCGACCCCCAGCTCAAAATAAGGTGGAAGGAGGAGAAGAAGAAGAATATTTTTGTTCTTATCTTATATACAGCTTATTTTGCTGCTACAGGGTATTGAGCTAATATTTATGCCCATTAATATATAGTTGAAGTGAGTTTGTTTGTACTTATTTTTTTATAAGTCAATCTTTTTTTTAGCAGCAGGAAAAATGAACTTAAGCACTTGTAGACCCGGTCAGATGCAAATGCAATATTCCCCAGGGGAAAGACCATGTGAAGGAAACTTACCTTCAGCTGGTACGCTTGATTCTTGGAGAAATCCCATATCTATTTCATTTCCACCACCTTCCGGCACATCTATTCCTGGTCATGCTGCTTGGAATCCATATAGGAATCAACAAGGATATGGCTTCGATTCTTCTCCTCACTCTAATATCATTAAAGTATTAGTCAGATAAACAAAATTAGTACCGTTGCACTTCTTAAAATATCATAATAGTTTATGTGTGAAATTTTTAATCTGAGAAATAGTTGAGATTTTAAATTTATGTTGATAGCTAGCAACAACCTCCCATAGGTAATGATCTACAAAAAGGAAAATCAATATAGTTTATAATTAATTAATGTGCCTGCTAACAATTTATGTCAAATAAAAGCTAATTATAACCTTTTGTTTTTCAAAACACCTAATTATAACCTTTGACGTATTGTTTGCGGGGCCTGCATTTTGTGCTTTCTGATCCAATTTATTAACAACTCAATCATGGGTGCTCATAGTTTGGTGAAAAACTAAAGAAATCAAAGCCACAAGATCAGTTCATTTCCAAACTTATTCGATTTTTTGTCCCAAAATGAAGTTTTATATAGTGTAAAATTGCAGATTTAAAATTTAATAAAAAACCGTACTAGTTGTTTTAAGACAAATCTTGACATCTATATTTTATGTAAATTATTATCAAATTATTTAACTTGTTTAACTGTTTGTACTTTTACGATGTTTAATATAATATATACGATTAGTGTATTTTTTTAATAGAATTATAATTGTTAGAATTTGGTATAATTTTTAATTACTACAACCCCATTATAAATTTAATTCTAAAATAAACAATTTGGTTTCATGCAGATCTCAAATATTCTTGTTTGATTAGGTTTGATTTTGGCAATTTTGGTTTGGTTTCCGACTTTGTGGGTCAAAAAATATCATTTCTAAGATTCATAAACTCATCAAACGATCCCATAAATTATGGGTTTCCATGAGTATCTCATCTGAATATGTCAACATTGCATAGCAATAGTTTATAAGCTATTTTAAAATAACAACTTTTTATTAAGTTTCTTTTCTCACCTTTCATAAAAATTGATACCTTTTACATTGTCATATTCGGATAGCTACATGATAAATAAAGTGGATATAAATAATGACCATATCTATCCATAAGCAATTCGAATATCCAAATTAGAAAAGGCAGTAAATCTCAAATGTGGGATAATGAAAATTGGGATTACCTTAATAGAATATAGGTGCACCGTACACAACCAAACTTCGTTATATATTTTTGATTTTTCTTTTCATGGTTAAATAACATGACCTTTTTACAAGTGCTCCCGTGGATGCAAACGGACACATATATGGGTTAGGGGAGTGGATTCATGATATAATCACAACTTGCATGCCCAGATGCACCCTATGGGTAGGGGTGGACGCAAACGTCTAAATTACCGAGTTAGACCGAAGTATGAAGCATGTCCGACTGAATTTGATCGATCAAATTCGACCGAATAAAAATAAATTAAACATTGACATTTATTTGTCCGACTAGATGACTGACCGAGTGTCCGATATTTTATATCAAATAATATAATGCCTTCATCATTTGTGATGTTAATATTATGTTTTATAAAAATTTCAAATCATGATTTATATTAAAATTAATTAAGTTTATACATAAAATTTATATTTAATATCTAAAATAACCTAAAATAACTTACACAAAAAAAGATAAAAGTCATCTTCATATTTAGGAATTTAAAACACTACATTCACATTAACAATTATATCAAACCACTTATTATATAGTTAAACTGCCTTCAATTAGTATCACAGTTACTAAATTTTCAAAATTTAGCTCGTATAGATTTCTAAGGCAAACAAAAGATAATCGATATCTAGAAGCTTTAAAATAATCTTTGAGATCAAAATGTAATCCAATATTGTATATACTTCAAAGACAAAATATTCTAGTAGTTGATTATTCATCTAATATAGCTCACCTATATGAAAAAATATTCAAAAAGTTAATAACTTGTGGAAATATTTTACAAATATTACAAAAGTAGAAACTAAATATAACATTCTCATATATTCATTATAAGCGCAATCATCAATATCTTCTCATTCTTCAATATTTAGTTTCCAAATAAATTTGATGATGAACATATTTATTTTGTACAAGTAACAAATATAGTAACAAAAGAAGAACATATGTCAAAAAATATATCAAAAATAGAAAATACATGGATATAAATATGAATTACCTTTATATTCACTCCTTAACAAATTTTGGGCACATATTAAAACTTTAAGTGTTTTTAGGCTCAAATTATTCCTAGTTGGGCTAATTATTTGTTCTTTAATGCTAAATGCTGATTAGGAGGAGACAATTTACATTGGAATAACTAAAACATCTTGAATAAATTTTCCTAAAATAGGATAGTTTATTATGTCAAATCTCTACCATGATAATATAACAAATTGCTTATCTACTCCATCTACAAAAGAATAGTTAGTTCATCTAAATTAATTTGTATTTTGTCTTTTGATGAACATTTTATAATCAATTTACTTACTCTTTGCAATCTCCGACTTATGCTTCTAATAGGACAAATAATTAATGTGCTTTCAATTCTAATAGAGGATTTGTTTGACACATATCTACACATAAGTTTCACATCAATCTTATTTTTTAAAATTGTCTATTGTAATATAATATTTATTTATTCAAAAATATTTTTAAAAGTGATTTTAATTTTTATGCTAATTGACATGAAAGAAACTAACAAAAATTAAAGAGATAACGATTATATAAATGAGATGTTAATATTTTGTGAGAAAATAATATTAATAATAAAAAAATAATTAGATAATATAATAAATATAAGATGAAAAATTTTTTCTATATTAACCAAATATTGACATTGTTCGACCTTGACCGACTTAACCGAAAAATTTTGGCCGCAGACGACTGACTTTTTATCATAGGTTAAGTGGACGTATATGGGCAATGTGTTGTCTGATGTCCAACTAATAGACGCCCACCCCGACCTATGGGTCCACGACACTTAACGTGCATGCAACATGACTAAATATTACTATTACTAGTTAACCAGAACAACATTTCGACCACCAAAAAATGATCAGTTAAGTTCAACTGTACAGAATAAACATTTGTGTTAGGAAAGATTGAGAACAAATCAAAATATCAATCAAGTAACCTTTTTCGTGGGTTCAACACAATCATCGGATACGATGTTACGGATTTTACAAGTGTCTCAGACAAAGAAACTATTGACAAGGGGAGTAAAAAGAGTGATGTATACATATACAAAGGGTCCAAGAAACAAGCAAGGAGTCTTAAATGGCGGCCGGGAGCAAAAGAAAATTATTATCGACAAAGCTTAGATGGGGACGTATAGCTTCTCAAAGGGGGCATATGTCCTACTTCTTGGATATTAGCTCTAAGTGATCACTAACAGAGAAGAAGGTTCAGACCACAAAACCATTCCAAAGTCATAAATGGCAGCAGGGAGCAAAAGAAAATTATTTGTCACCGTTGAGATGGATGTGTAGCATAAGCCAATATTCTTGTTATTTTGCAAGCCTTAGAAAAAATGACTTTCCCTTTGCTTATCTTAAACACTTATAGAATTTTCTGCAACAACTTCCCCGCAGATATGTCTACTTTAGGAGATGATTTTTTAACGTTCTCTGAGCTAGCAAAAATGACTGCGTACTCATCGATGATCTTCATCCCACAAGTGAAGGGTGCATGTGAATTTCCTCCCATATATCTGCGATGAAAACAAACGTGGGCATATGTATACATTATGCTGATAAAGCCGATAAGTAGGGCTATTAATTGAGCGAACCATCTTATGAGAATTTGGTATTCGTCTCGGTTCGACTTGACTTGAAATTTGATATTTAAATATTCGAGCTCGAACTCGACTTAAACTCGAATACTTTGAGCTGAGTTTTAGGAAGGCAGTATTCGACTCGACTCGATTCGGTTATAACTCGAACTTGACTCGTAACTTAACTCGAAAAATAATATAATAATATAACCTTTATATTATATTATATATATATATATATTAATAAGTTTAATTCTAGCTAGTTATATTTATTTATATACAATATAATAACAGAGTAGTGAGATAACTTAGATGAAAGATATTCAAGTTGAAGACCTGACTGCATTTTTTTTAACTGAGTTACTTTCCGTTTTATAATCGAGTCAAACATCATAAAAAATATTTGAGTTGAACTCAAACATCTATGTTCAACATTCATTCGATCTTGAACCGAGTAAGAACAAACTTCGAACTATTTGAACCGAGTTCAGATATAAGTTGAGCTTCGAACACAAATTAAATTCGGTTCGTTCGTTTGTTCGTTCAGCGGCCTTATTAATCATTTAACAGCCCTACCGATGAGTTGACAGAGGTTTAAACAATTTGAAGGCCATGACTCCAGTAATTGATAAGATTGAACTAATCAATACTTACTGACAGCCAAGTACATTGTAGGGACGTCACTGAGACTCATAAATGCCCAGTATTTCATCCACAGACAGTACTGATATTGTTCACTCCTCTCCCCTCTATACATACCCCTGCACACATACAGGCCATTCCATCCATTACTCAACAACAACAATTAGCATCTTAAGCATGGCTTCCAAGGCTCTTCTTGTTATGGGTCTCCTCCTAGCTCTGTCTCTGGCCATCTGCTCAGAGGTGGCAGCTAGAGACGCTCCGGAGACATTCACCGACGTGGTTAATGGTACGTACGTGAAAAACATGGTCATGTTCTTAAAACTTTTATGTCATTAAAAATTATGTTCTTATTATAATTAACTATACCTCCACACTATCATGGGCATGCAGAGAAAGAGCAAGACGCTGCTAACGTTGAAGATGCCAAGTACGGCGGCGGTGGATATTACCTCCCCCACACCGCCCGCGGCGGATATTGCCCCCCAGCTGCGTACACAACCCTCGTTACATCGCTTACTGCGCTCTTTGCCCCGGATACACCCCGCCTACTTCCCCGGGGGTGGATACTACCCTCCCCCTGGTGGATATGGCTGCAGATACGGCAGGTGCCACGGCCGCTGCTGCTCGTACGCTGGTGAGGCAGAGGAATTGGAAGCCCAGGCCCAGACTCACAACTAAAGTTGTCTGTACTAGAGTCGAAATATACGGTTGCACTTGAACGTGTACTAGTATACTAGATATGCTCACGTCGAATAAAGCTTCATGGGATGTAGCAGGTGTGTAATGTCACGTGAAATTGAGTTTGTGTTCGCTTTGTGATCTCTATTTGCATTCTTAAAATATCATAAAAGTTTATGTGTGAAATATTTAATATGAGAACAAGTTGAGATTTATTTGTCGACCCCCAAAAAATGATTACTTAAGTTCAATTATATTTTGAGCAAATCATTATATATATATATATATATGTATGTATATATACACATCCATCTAGCTTGTTGTCATTTGCCTGCCATATGTTCCATATTTTCTCCCATTTAATTAATAGTTGTAGAACTCAATATTTTTTATTTTCCTTCTTTTTTTTGAATGAGAACTCAAAAAATTAATATGGACTTCGTCATATATGAGTGTTACGTCTGCTGCTATGCAGAGAGTATCAATTAGAGCATGGACAACCGTAAAAAAACGAAAGATAAAAAGAACATGGTTGACAAATATAGATATGCATAATAAAACTAGAAGTAAATGACTGAGATCAGTCCTTTCGTTTTCTGAAGACTTGTTGATTCGTTTTATCATAAATAATTACATACATATCTCACAAGTCCTACTGACATGGCTACATGTCTCGCATTGACACAGAAAATCTTTGTTTTTTTTACTTTTGTAGAATACCAGAGTGGAGCTAGTAAATAAACATATTTGTTAGAAAAGATTGAGAACAGATCAAAATATCAATCGAGTCACTTTTCTCGCGGGCTCTACGATGTTACGGATTTTACAAGTGGGTAAGACAAAGAAACTGTTGAGATGGGGAGTAAAAAGAATGATGTATACATATACAAAGGGTCCAAGAAACAAGCAAGGAGTCATAAATGGAAGCCGGGAGCAAAAGAAAATTATTATCGACAAAGCTTACATGGGGACGTATATCTTCTCAAAGGGGGCATATGTCCTACTCCTAGTATATGTGCTCTTAGAGGTAACTTAAGGAGAAGAGGGTTCAGACCCGAAAACCATTCCAAAGTCATAAATGCCGGCCGGGAGCAAAAGAAAATTATTGTCACCGTTGAGACGGATATGTAGCATAAGCCAATATTCTTGTTATTTTGCAAGCCTATCACAGACTATGGATATGAGATATGCTTTTCTTTGTTTCGCTCTCCATTTGCCGAGTCTCCATATCATACTTTCCCTTTGCTTATCTTAAACACTTGATAGAATTTGCTGCAACAACTTCCGTGCAGATATGTCTAATTGAAGAGATCATTTTTTAACGTTCTCTGAGCTAGCAAAAATGACTGCGTACTCATCGATGATCTTCATCCCACAAGTGAAGGGTGCATGTGAATTCTGCCCATATATCTGTGATAAAAACAAACGGGGGCCTATGTATACATTACACATATACATGCAGATAAAGCTGATATGTCGTCAGAGGTCTAAACAATTGGAAGGCCAGGACTCAAATAATTGATAAGATTGAACCAATCAATTCTTACTTGCAGCCAACCACATTGTAGGGGCGTCACTGAGACTCATAAATGCCCAGTATTTCATCCACATATCTTGATACATACAGTACTGATATTGTTCACTCCTCTCCCCTCTATAAATACCCCCGCACACATACAGGCCATTCCATCCATTACTCAACAACAACAATTAGCATCTTAAGCATGGTTTCCAAGGCTCTTCTTGTCACGGGTCTCCTCCTTGCTCTGTCTCTGACCATGTGCTCAGAGGTGGCAGCTAGAGACCTCGCCGAAGTGGTTAATGGTACATAAAAATTAAGCATGGTCATGTACTTAACCTTGTGTGTCATTAACAATTATGTGCTTATTAACTGTATCTCTACATGACATGGGCATGCAGAGAAAGAGCAAGAGGACGCTTACGTTGAGGATGCCAAGTACGGTGGTGGCTATGGCCCCGGCTGTGGTGGATATGGTGGCTACTGTCATAGTTGCGTTCCTAGGACTAAAATTTTTGCCCTCGAACTCACCCTGTGCGGCGTATTCCTCCGAGAAATACCAGCCTTCCAACCTCGTCACGCAATGTAGTCCAACTACCGGAAGCCAATGTTCCAAACACTACCACAATGTTCGGCAACTTCAACACCTTGAGGTTTACCAGCACACCCGACCAGCAAAACACCCCTTGATATCGCTACGACCTAGCCTCTCGCTCGATCACCTGTGTTCACCGCAAACACCACGATACAATACTCTCGGTCGCTGTTTCGAGAGCCAAACAATTGCTACCGCAGCAACTGCCCGATCCCCAAATACCCTTACCAGTATTCAGGCGTGCCATCTGCCCCTTGCTCGTCTCAGCCACGACGTTACCGCAACGCTAGCCTTGTAAGTTCAGACCTCGGACCTGGTTCAAAAACTCCCCGCCTACAAACGACGACCAACAAGCAAGATCACAGGTATGGGACAAATCCCAACCTTATATTATCAAATGAATACAAGGATTATAAGAACTCTACCTAACCTCAAGTACTTGCTTGGCTTTGTGGACAACCCCCACAAGCCTCGCCCCAATGCTACCTAACCTCACACGGGACTCAATTACAAGGATCACTCACGCACAACAACCCCCAACACGATGCCTACCTCAATTCCGGCCGACTTCAGCAATGGAATTCCAGTCTTCACGCAAAGCACCGGTTGCAGCAACTCCATTAGTCTCCTTCTCTCTCGGCAGTCCCACATCGTCACGCAATTGGCGACTATCTCTGCACCAATTCTTCAGCAACCCTCAATGGCACTCGCACAGTGAGATCTCTCGCTGCTGGACTCTCTCAGTAGTCTCTTCTCTTTTGGCCGCTCTCCTTATATAGAACCTCCGTGCATATCTTCCCCCACAGAAGATATTCTCCAGATTTAGATACCGTACCTCCCTCCATACTTATCCAAATCCTTAGTTGCAATATTCTGTTTGTCCTTAGCCAAAGGATATCATAATCTCTCCCAAAGATATGATCCATCCTTATCTCCACAGTTGTTTAGGATTGTGATCCTCCCAAGATCTTGTTCATCCTTATCGGTAACAGACTTTCGCCAATCCCATTGGCTGCACCGCTGGACAATGGCTCGCCCTGGCTCGACCATGTCCAGATCATAACCCTCAGATCAACCTCAAAACGCATCCAGTAGTTACCAACCCAAACGCTGGCATTCCTACTCCTGCTAGAATTCCTAGAACCGCTAGAATTCCTCTCGGTACATCCAATATTCTCTACCGCCACCGCTACCGCTACGCGCTCCTCCGGTATGCCACTATCTGGTGCGGCACCCACAAGCGCTCACGCACCAGCGCCCACTGCTCGCTACGCAGCGCTGCTTGGTACGCCGCTCGGCAGTGATTAGTACTCTGCTCACTTCAGATGCCGGTACAATCAGTTGCTCATCAACCTCGCTCCGCCGACACATTCAACGCAATGCTCGTAACCCAGTCGCGATGCTTGACACCAGCACCCGACTAGCGCCACTTGAGGTTTCTCGGTCATTGTCTCCCGGCCCTCTGCTCCCAGCAGCCCTCGGTCATCACGACAGCATCAATGCACTAAGTCTGTCACCTGCAACCATAATACGGATTAGCCTCGGTAGGTTGTCTCCTCCGCTTAGATAGCCCCACTACCCCTCATGGATGCTGGGATACTAGGACCAACCACCAACATCCTAGCACCCGGCCATGCCCACGCATCAAGACCGTGACAGCTACCCTGGCCGCGGTGGATACGGTGGCTACCCTGGCCGTGGTGGATACGGAGGCTACCCTGGCTGCGGAGGAGATGGTGGTGGTTGCGGATACCGATGCTACGGCCAGGGCTGCTCGAAAGCCGAGGCAGCAGAATTGGAAGCGGAGGCCCAAACTCACAACTAAAGTTGACGGTGCTAGAGACTAAATGCGTTGCAATTGAACGTGTACTAGTAGATACGGTCATGTCTAATAAAGTGTCAAGCCAGCTTCATGGGATGTAGCTAGTGTGTAGTGTAGAACATCATGCGAAATTGAGTTTGTGTCAGCTTTGTGTTTATTGTTGGGCATCAATAGTCTCTTGTGTCAAAGGGTTTGGAGGGTGAATACACTACTCTCTGTTATAAAAGGTTGTCGGTCTTACCGAATACATTCAAGTGTTTGGATATTGATCTCGCAGTGCCGTGATTGCCATTCTAGTTTAATTTATAGTCAATTTAAATTATTTTAAAAAAAATTGAATTAAATAATGCAACTATACGTACCCTATATAATTTATGTTTCAATCAAGACTAGGATACCTTTAAAATATTTAAATCTTCAAATCAAATAAGAAATTTAAAACATATATAGAAAAGGGAGGGGGGGTGGGGGTGGGGGGTATGGTGTGCCCGCCTCGCCACATGGCTTAGAACGGTTTCTTCTAAATCAATCAGTTAAGTATAGTTATAACATGTAAAAGAATAGTGCCTCAAATATTTAGATGAATTAATGAGTAAGTACTTTTAATGCTGGCTAAGTTTGGGCGGGCTGAAGCTACGGTAAGAATTTAATCAGGACACAAGCTAAAATTTTTCCCCTAGTAATGGCATATAATGTATGCAACTTTGTACAAAACAGCAAAATAATAGAACAGGAAGAACACGTACATATTCATTCCACCATAACCTACATAGCTATCAAATTAATAACAAGTAAGCTCAGCCGAGATTTTTTATATAATTGACCTAAATAAAGGTTAATATTTGACCGAATTATATATTCATTTGTAGTAATAAATATGAGATAATTATCAAAACTTCATATGAATAATAAATCGGCTTAAATAATGGTTTGTTATTTAATTAGATTTATTGTCTATATTTGATTACTGTATTGAAAGTACAACTTACAAATTAATATTTCTATCCAAACACTAAATATTAATATTGTGCTAGGTATCTGCTAATGAGATTAACCATTATTCAAATTATTTATCTAATTATGTGCATATTATTTTGTTATATTTTCAGTTAATCAATCTACTTCTATAATTTCTACTAACATCAATTTAGTTCTAATGCTTAAAGATAATTTCAAGGATTGGAAGGAAAGCGTGATGATCGTTCTTAGTTGTATGGATCTTGACCCTGTGTTAAGGAGTGAACAACCTACTTCTCTTACGGATAAATGTTCAATTGAAGAAAAATATGACATTGAGAAGTGGGAACATTTAATGTTAAATTAATAGGGAGATTTCTTATAACCAAAATTTCCATCTGCATATAAGAAAATAATTTAGCGACACAAAACAAGGTCCAGCCATGCAATGTTACGCAAGAACAAAGATGCAACAACTTTTGCCACGCAGATAAAATATTTATAGAATGCATTTCATATCACAAATCGATGGCACCCTATTACGACAAAATGTGTCTGCAACAATAAACTTGAAAAAAATCCAAAGCTTGATGACAGCCAAGTGCATGCAGAGACAAAACTAGGCCAGATATTTGAACACGTTAGGATTATCACAATCTGGTATGAATATAGTGAGTAGAGGAGTGGAGGGGGTATTATTACAATTGCATGTATTTGAATGTAATGGGCTGGCGGGATGCAACAGGACATGGGCTGGCTATGAGTGGCAGTATAAAACATAACATCGTCATTGTAATATGGAAAATGAATGAAATTTGTTTTGGTTTTCTTTTATTTCTTCTCTGATCTTTCAGGAACAACACAGAGGCAGTAGGACGTCGTCCTGCTCCCTTGACTCTGGTCGATCCTCAGGTGCTCGATTTCCATTCCAGTCATCTTCTCCATGGCGTCATCGAAGCAGAGCAGGGGAAAAGATATCGCCGTCGACGTTGGTGATGAAGAACATTCCAGATTTATTGGTATGAATATAGTGAGTAGAGGAGTGGAGGGGGTATTATTGTAATTGCATGTGTTTGAATGTAATGGGCTGGCGGGATGCAACAGGACATGGGCTGGCTGTGAGTGGCAGTATAAAACAGAGCATCATCATTGTAATATGGAAAATGAAGGAAATTTGTTTGGTTTTCTTTTATTTCTTCTCCGATCTTTCAAGAACAACACAGAGGCCGTAGGACGTCGTCCTGCTCCCTTGATTCTGATCGATCCTCAGGAGCTCTATTTCCATTCCAGTCGTCTTCTCCATGGCGCCGTCGAGCAGAGCATCAAGCAGAGCAGGGGAAAAGACATTGCCGTCGACGTTGGTGATGAAGAACATTCCACAATCCCTGGCTAGATAATCCCGGTAATTAGATCTTCAATCCTCATAATAATGAGATTGAAATCAGGCTTGAACATTGGGCTGAGCTACTCCACACACTCCGAGACCAATTGTTGATTAAGCACCTTTCTGCTCTTCATTATTCGAACAATCATAGCGTCAATGCAATATCTCCGATCATTGTTATAATCCTCCATAACTTTCTTCGTCTCGTCCATTGGAGGGAGATGGATCTTGATTCTCCTCATCTTGTCCGTGAACTTGGAATTGAACTCCAACACATCAGATGATGATACGGTCTTTGTTTCGGGCTTTTTGTTAAGAATTTTGTACTTAGGCAGAAGAGAGAAACATCAATACTAAGATTAACAGGGCCATGATCAGGAACATCAGGGTCCTTCAATTCCACAGCAGACATGATTGAACATGAAAACCATTGAGGATTGCCAACCACCTATCAAGTTTACAATAAATCCTGTTGGTACTATCCTGCTTATTACACCAAGTATAAGAATTTCCAGAAAAAGGAATATCTTCTAAACCAACTTCTTGAAATAAGGTTCTCATATCAGTGCAGCCACCATCTTCTATTCCTCTACAAGCTAACCTTTCATTAAAATTGATTGTAGCATTGAAATCTCCCATAATGATCCAAGGAGTATCATCATTTTATGAAACTAAATCCTACCACAATCTCTACGTTCATTGCAAACATTAGAAGCATATACCACAGTTAACTTAAAAGACAACGGATTTAACATGTTTTCTACATGACAAGTCAGAAACTGATCAGAACTAGCCATGTGACAGTTATTTAAGACAGTTAGATCCCACATAATCCATATTCTACCATTAACAGCATGCACATAATTATTCATTTTTCCCCCACCGTTGTGCACATTTGGTAGCAACTTTTGTGAAATGTCTAGCTTTCACTCTAGTTTCCACTATCCCCAATAAACTGATTTTATTCTCTTTAATGAAACCAGCAATGACTACCTGCTTGTATACCTAATTCAAACCCCTAAAAGTCCGAACACCAAGATTCATATCAAGAATTATTAGAAGTGGAAGTTTCAAGGTTACTCCCATAACTAACATTTTTCTCTCTAGTCACTGTTTCCAATCAACAAGGCTGATAGTATGTTCCACGAAAATTTGAAATCATGTGATATACATTAAAATTAATTTAGTTTGTACCTAAAATTGATATTTAATATCTATAATAACAGAAAATGACTTACATAGAAAAGAGATAAAAGTTATCCTTATATTTAAGAATTTGGAAGAATACATTTACGTGAACAATCGTATCAAACTACTTACTATATAGTTAGAATGTTCTTAATTAGTATCATAGTTTATTAATTTTTTAAAATTTAGCTCCTATAAATTTTCAAGTCAAACAAAAGATAATCAATGTATTTAAGCTTTGAAGTAATGTTTGACATCAAAATATAGTCTAATGTTACGTATACCTCAAAAATAAAATATTCTAGTAGTTAATTTTTTATCTAATGTAGCTCACCTAGATAAAAAAATATACAAAAGAGGTAAGTACTCGTAGAAATATTTACATAGAGTAAAAACTAAATACAACATTCTCACATGCTCGTTATAAACACAAAGATGTTGGAATACGATCTTGATCAACACAAACATCAATATCCTCCCATTCTTCAAAATTCATTGTTCTAAACAAATTTGATGATGAACTTAATTATTTCCCTACAAGTAAAAGTTATACTAGCAAAAAAAGAATATATGTTAAAAAATAAATCTAAAATAGAAAATGTATGGATATATAATATTAATTACCTTTACGTTCACTCCTCAACTAATTTTGGGCATTTATGAAAGTTTAAAGTATTTTTGGACTCAAACTATTCCTATTTGAAGTAATTATTTATTTTCCAATATTAAATGCCAATTTGGAGGCGACAGTTGATATAGAAATGATTAAAACAACTTGAATAATTTTTTTTAAATAAAATATTTTACTATGTTCAATCTCCACCATAAAAATATATCAAATTACTCATGTACTCCATCCACAAAAAGAATAGTTAGTTCAACTAAATAATTTTCTAAATCAGTTAAAGTTAGTTTTTTTAATGAACATTCTATAATTAATTTAATTACTCCTTCTAATCTCCTACATAGGCCTCCAATAAGACGAACACTTTATAAACTTTCAATATTAATAAAGGGCTTGTTTGACACACATCTAACCATAGTTTTCACATCAATCTTATTTTCAAAATTTTCCCATTGTAATATATTATTTCTTTATTCAAATATTTTTAAAAAAATTTAATGTTAAAGCATGAGAGAAAGTAAGAAAAATAAAATAGATAACAATTATATAAATGAGATATTAGTTGTTCAAGAGAAAAAATAACATGTACAATGAAAAAATATTTAGATAATAAAATAAATATGGGATTAAAATAATTCCCTATATTAGCTGAATTTTGACTATGTCTGATCATAACCAACTTGACCGAAGAATTTTGATGGTGGACAACTGACTTTTTATCCCCGATTAAGTGGACAGACGTGAACAATGTTTTATCCAACGTCTGACCAACTGATACCGACTCTTGGGCAACGATTTCATCGCAACTGTTAGATGCACAAACAGGCAATGAGCCCATGACACTCGATCTAAAGGCTACATGACTAAAGTCGCTAGTAGTGGAACATTTACCTAAGCCTGAACCAATATTAATTAAGATCAATTATCTTATGTACATTTATTTTTTTACATGTCCATCTATTTGTCATTTGCCTGAAATAGGTTATATATTTTATCCCATTTTAAAGATTAAACATCTTTAATCTGGATAGAAAAAGTTATATAAATTACTTACTTCAAAATTCATAGGGGATAAGATCCATCTAAGTCTTAGTGAAATCATAGACCAGAATTCACTATATTTCACATATTAAACTAAAACAGTCAAAATTATTAATATGATATTCCGTCAAGAATATCAGAATATAATTTTCAAAATTTTTTTGGACTGACCATTGTGCACATATTTATATCAGACAAAAGGTAGTAGTTACTAGGAATAAATAGTAACTTAATTTAGCTTATGATTATTTATCTTAAAGTTATAATAACTTTTATAAAAGATGTAACCTACAATTAATGAGTGAATGAAATTAATTAATAATTTTTAACACATTTAAAAGTTGAAGAAATTAATAAATTAATTAATAGGTGATCTTGTGCTAATTAACAAGCGTTGCTACATGCACGGCAAATCGTCATAGATGAGCGTTACATCTAAAGATCATTTTTAGGAGAAATGGACAAATACATTAATAAATATGGAATAAATTGACTAAGAGTTTTGTGTTTTCTGAAGGCTTGTTATTTCGTTTTATCACAATGTGAATGCACATCTCACAAGTCCTAGTGGCATGACATGACTATACATGTGTTGAAAGGCTAAGACTCATACATAAAATCTCTTTTTTTTTTTCCTTTATCGCTGTACATGACCAGAGTGGAACTCTGTGCATAAATATGTTAAAAAAGATAAATGTTAACACAAGATATCAATCGAGCCGCATTTCTGGTGGTTATATGCTATGGATGTTACAAGACTAATACAAAGAAATTATTGAGGCAAGGAGAGGAACCAGAATCATAGATATGCAGTTCACGAAAGAAGCAAGTAGCCAGACTGCAGCATTCATTCCACCAACTTCATGGTATGGTTATCGACAAAATTTTGATAAAGACGTATATCTTCTCAAAAGAGAGGTTATATATCTGCTTGGCAGGTTAAAAAAAGTGCATATGCTTTGTACAAAAATAAAAAAGAACAATCATTTTTTTTTTCTGAAGGAGTCCTGGATCGATTGCATCCGGAGATCACTTACAGAAAAGAGGGCGTTAGGACTAACACTCCAAAATGTGCTTTCCCTTTGTTTCGCTCTCCATTTGCCGGTCAAGTCCCCATATCATACCTTCTCTGATCTTTCATTTCCCTTATACACAAAACGAGAATGCACTGCAACAACTTCGACCCGCAGACATTTCTTTAAGAGATCATTTTTGAACGTTCTTTGTGCAAAAATAACTGGGTACTGAATCTTCATCCTAGATTAATAAGTGCGGGGTGCCCATCTGAAATCAACGGTAACATATGCATCATGCATACTCTATATATTCAGATAAAGCTGACAAGTTGGCAGTGGTCTAAGCAATCGGAAGGCGGCTATGACTCAAATTGATAAGCTTAACTCAAATTGAATACTACTGAGAGTAAGAGCCAACTACAATGTAGGGTCGTCACCGATACTAATAAATGCCTAGTTTTTGGTGTAGTAGCATATATATCTAGATTCATACAACATATTGTTCAGTGTTCACTCCTCACCCCTCTATAAATGCCCCCTTACACATACAAGCTGTAAAACTTGCGATCATAATCAAAGTTTTATACTAGTGAATTTATTAGTTAAATCGTTGGTTTGAATTGAGTAGTTTTAGAACACGTGTACTGAGCCGATGCCGGTTATGTGTATAAGCTATGAATGTCATGTTTACCCAAGTATGCAATGATAACATCATGAATACAGCAGAAAAAATGAGTTATCAGGATATATTAGAGTATGTTAGTTTATTTTATATATATATATATATATATAGTAGATCGTAGAATTACTTTTAGGCCGTTTACCATGTTATGATGCATTACGAGCAATTTAGATGGGTTATTAGTTATAAAAAGGCCGTTGAAAGGCTCGGACTCATACAGAAAAAAAATTTTGTTTTTTTTTCTTTATCACTGTACATGACCATAGTGGAACTCTTTACATAAATATGTTAGAAAAGATAAATGTGAACACAAGATATCAATCGAGCCACATTTCTGGTGGATATATGTTATGGATGTTACAAGACTAATACAAAGAAATTATTGAGAATCAGCCCAAGATCTATAGTCCATTCTTCTCCCAGTAGGTATTAGATGTGGGATTAAGTTGAGGGATCTCACAATCCACCCACCTTAGGGAATTTCGTCCCCGAAATGCCTATTCTTGGCCCGTTACTAGTACCAGCCTACGACCTTTCTGGCCCGTGACCGGCAGCCTAGCCAACGTCCCTAATCCAGCCCACCATCTAATACGGAACCAGGTCGGTTCTGATATCATTTATAACAACCCAGCCTAAAGTGCAACGTAATGGGCTAAGTCATTTCTTTAAAATGGGTACCTCGGAAGTTAAAGATCTATAGTCCATTCCCACTTATAAACAAGATCTTTTCCCAGTAGGTATTAGATGTGGGACTAAGTTGAGGGATCTCACAGTTCACGAAAGAAGCAAGTAGCCAGACTGCAGCATTCATTCCTCCAACTTCATGGTATCGTTATCGACAAAATTTTGATAAAGACGTATATCTACTTTAAAGAGAGGTTATATATCTGCTTGGCAGGTTAAAAAAAACTGCATATGCTTTGTAGAAAAAAAAAAGTCTTTCTTTTTTTTTAATTTTGTGGGAGTCCTGGATCGATTGCATTCGGAGATCACTTACAGAAAAGAGGGCGTTAGGACTACCACTCCAAAATATGCTTTCCCTTTGTTTAAGATATTATTTTTGAACGTTCTTTGTGCAAAAAATAACAGGGTATTGAATCTTCATTATATATTAATAAGTGCGGGGTGCCCATCTGAAATCAACGGTAACATATGCAACATACATACTCTATATATTATATATACAGATAAAGCGGCTATGACTCAAATTGATAAGCTTGAACCAATCAATACTACTGAGAGTAACAGCCAACGACAATGTACGGTCGTCACCGATACTAATAAATGCCGAGTTTTTGGTTTCGCATGTGTATCTAGATTCATACAATACTGATATTGTTCAGTGTTCACTCCTTACCCCTTTATAAACACCCCCTTACAGATACAAGCCATTTCATCCATTACTCAACAACAACAATTAGCATCTTAAGCATGGCTTCCAAGGCTCTTCTTGTCATGGGTCTCCTCCTAGCTCTGTCTCTGACCATCTGCTCGGAGGTGGCAGCTAGAGACGTTCCGGAGACATCCACCGACGTGGTTAATGGTACGTACGTGAAAAACATGGTCATGTTCTCAAAACTTTTGTGTCATAAAAAATTATGCGCTTATGGTAATTAACTATACCTCCACACTATCTTGGGCATGCAGAGAAAGGGCACGTCGCAGCTAACGTTGAAGATGCCAAGTACGGCGGCGGTGGATATTACCTCCCCCACACAGCCCGCGGCGGATATTGCCCCCGGCTGCGTACACAACCCTCGTTACATCACTTACTGCGCTCTTTGCCCCGGCTACACCCCGCCTACTTCCCCCGGTGGTGGATACTACCCTTCCCCTGGTGGATATGGCTGCAGATACGGCAGGTGCCACGGCCGCTGCTGCTCGTACGCTGGTGAGGCAGAGGAATTGGAAGCCCAGGCCCAGACTCACAACTAAAGTTGTCTGTGCTACAGTCGAAATGCACGGTTGCACTTCTTAAAATATCATAATAGTTTATGTGTGAAAATTTTAATCTGAGAGAAATTGAGAGTTTAAATTTATGTTGCTAGCTAGCAACAACCTCCCACAGGTTATGATCTGCAAAAAGGAAAAATCTATATAGTTTTTAATTAATTAATGTGCCTGCTAAGAATTCATGTTGGTTAAGAGCTAATTATAACCTTTTGTTTTGCAAAACACCTAATTATAACCTTTGAGGTATTGTTTGCGGGGCTTGCATTTTGTGCATTGTAATTCAATTTATTAACAACTCAATCGTGGGTGCTCATAGTTCGGTTAAGAACTAACGAAATCAAAACCACAAGATCAGTTCGTTTCCAAACTTATTCGATTTTTGGTCCCAAAAATAAGTTTTATTTATAGTGTAAAATTTCGGTTTCAAATTGAATAAAAAACCGTACTATTTGTTTCAAGAAAAACCTTGACATCTATATTTTATGTAAATTATTATCAAATTATTAAACTTGTTTAACTGTTTGTATTTTTATGGTGTTTAATATAATATATACGATTAGTGTGTTTTTTTAATATAATTATAATTGTTAGAATTTGGTGTAATTTTTAATTAGTATAACCCCCATTATAAATTTAATTCTAATAAAACAATTTGGTTTCATACAGATCCCAAATATTTTGGTTTGATTAGGTTTGATTTTGGCAATTTTGGTTTTGGTTTGGTTTCCGACTTCGTGGGTCAAACAATATCATTTCTAAAATTTATAAACTCATCAAATGCTCCCACAAATTAGGGGGTTCCTTGAGTATCTCATCTGAATATGATACAATTTCGTAAACATATTTTATACAATATTTTTAAATAACAACTTTTTATTAAGTTTATTTTCTCACCTTTCATATAAAAATTTATACTTTTTACATTATCAGATTCGGATAGCTACATGATAAATAAAGTGGATATAAATAATGGTCATATCTATCCATAAGCAATTGGAATATCCATATATATTCAATCAAAAACTATCCCTAAGCAGCACCCATAAATAACATGATATTTTTTGTATTAATTTAACATGTATACAAATTAGAAAAGGCAGTAAATTTCAAATGTGTGATAATAAAAATTGGGATTGCCTTAATAGAATATAGGTGCACCGTACTCAACCAAACTTCGTTATATATTTTTTATTTTTCATTTCATGGTTACGTAACATGACTTTTTTACAAGTGCTCGTATGGATGCAAAGTCGGACATATATATGCGCTAGGGGAGTGACTCGTGATATCATTGCAAAGTGCAGGCCCATATGCCCCCAACGAGTCCAGAACACTTAATGTGCATAGGGCTATTAATTGAGGGAGTCAGCTTATGATCATTTGGTATTCGGTTTGACTCTACTCGACATTTAAATATTCGAACTCAAACTTGACTCAAACTCGAATCCTACGAGTGGAGTTTGAGATAGGATTCAAGTTTGAGTAAGGCAGTGTTCGACTAGACTCGATTCAGTTATAATTTAAACTCAACTCATAGTTCGACTCCAACTCGACTCGATAATATAATGTAATAATATACATAATATCAAAACTTTAGTCATTTATTTCTTTACTTCTTTGCTTCTTATTTTAAATATATTTAAGCTGGGTGGATTTTTTAAGAATTCAAGTAAGCTAAGGTCAGCTACGTGTATGAGCTATGAGGGTCATGCATACCTAATTATATAATGATAACGTCACTAAGGCAGCAACAGAATTAGTTATCAAAATATATAACAATATGCCAGCTATTTTTTTATTTTTATATAATAGATCGTAAAATTAGATTGAGGTCATTTACTGTGTTAAGACGTGTTAGCTAGTATTTTGGGTCGATTGGTAGAGTTAGAACATGTTATTAGACGATTATTATGTGTATCACATTTTATTGGATTTCATTATATTTTATTTAATATTTTTTAAATTTATTTTATTATTATTGACTCTAGTCCGGGTCGAGTCAAATTTTATTAACAAAACTACCCTTTCATGTATATGTGTTTCTCTCAAGTTTTCTCCACACGCCTCTTCCTCTCCCTGTTGTCCTCTTCCTCTGGCCGCCGCCACCACGTTGTGGCTGACATTGGCCTCCTCTCTGACCATTGTCCCCAACCCATCGTCGTCCTCCTTCACTCGGACCACACACTCACCACCGTTGTCCCGTCCTTCGCCCAAGTTACGTCACTACCGGGTTTTCTCATCTTCACCACTAGTGAAAGAGCTGCCGCCGACCGTTGCCCTCCCTTACGGCCTTCCCTCGTTGTCGTCACCATCAGGAGCCGTCGACATACACCCCTAGTCGAGCACTTCACAAGTTCTCCTTCCCACACCGAGTCATCACTAGGTATATATAATTTAAATTAAATAAATAATTTATTATTAACGAACATGATGTAATTAAAAATTGTATTGTGATTATTATTATGATTGAATAGTATATTTGTATATGAATTGATTATTATGATCATGATGAATATTATGATGGCGATCGATAAATAAGTTATGATAAAATGCATTATAAATTTGAGTCGAGTGCGAGCACAAGTTGAGCTCAGCTCGCTCGCTAGTTTAACAACCCTAGAAAAACATTCCAATATAGTATCAAAATAGTGTTTTATCATATGCAATTATACTGCAAATTAGAGTGATTTTTACATACGCCACCTTTACTACGCCTCTTGCCATCGTCAAATTAGAAAGCAGCAAGTGGCAATAATAATTGAGTCCTACTACATTCTTCACCTTTAACTTGGACGGAGCGTAGCAGAGTAGTGTTACGGAGGGGAAAGTTTTCTCCCCGACAAAATCCCTCTCTTCTCCATTTCCTTTTTCTTTAAAAAGAAAACAATACATCTCAAATTTGAAGTCATCTTTGCTTTTCATCGCGTCTTTTCTTATTGATTTTCATATATTGAAGGTAATAAGCAAGGCTTTTGATGGTAAAATATGGTGAATCTTTCCTTTATCTCTCTTTTCCTTTCTCTCTCTCTCTCTCTCTTCTTTTTTTCTCTTTAATATTAGGCAAATATCTAACGTCTACTACACTCAATGGCTTGACCTAGGTTACTTTAGTGCTGGGATGCACGCACTTCCAAGTATATTTTGATTAACTACTTGCTTTGAACTTCGATTATTCCATCTAATTGTTGCTTGTTGCATCTATTTGACTTTCTTTTATGCTTTGCTTTTAGTGCATGCATTGAGATGGAAGGCAATTGACTTATATTTTAATCACTGTGTTGCATTCCTTGAGGATGAATGTTGGCATTTCTTTGTGGGTGGGGAAATGATGGCTGGTTGGAAAATATAACGTGTTCGAAGAAAGCAATGACAAGTATGTGGGTGTTTGCATATAACATATATACAAATAGCATGTTCCTAAGTCACATCTGACTACACGTAGCTTTGGCTGTCTTAATTTGGATGAATGTCTAATATGTCTCTTTAGCTTAAACATGGGAAAGCACTTGGTAGTAACCGATTACTTACTTCCAATAAGACGGTGGTTCGAGTCCCTTAGCTCAATTTTAAATATGTTTATTACTGTACTTTCAGCTTTTATCTATCACTAATTTTACAAGATTTATTGGAATTCAGCTGTCATAAAAAGATCAAATTAAGATAAATAGATATCAAACTAATATCTTTGCAAGCTTTTAACCCATGATCTAATGTCAAAAAAGAAACAGTCAAAACAATTTGAAATTAATAGTAGGAAGTTGGTGTCTTCAGAATTTTGTAAAAAAATTAAAACATGGTTGAAATTTGAAAAGGCCTTTTATTATTAAGATAATTTATATAAATATTTAATAGACTATTTTTATTAATTTTAATCTTTATAATTATTTATTTTTTCTTCAAAATGAACTACTTTCGACCTTATGATTAAACTGATTTCGATCTCCCAAATGAGTTGGTTTTGAGCTCTCAAACGAGTTCATTTTGAGTTCTTAAACAAGTTAGTTTCAAGTTCACAAATAAGCTGATTTTGAACACTTAAAAATTTAATATTCTAAGTGTATTCGAGTTCAAGTTGAGCTCAAATAATATTAGAAATATTTGAGTCGATTTTGAATACATGTACTCAAAACTCATTCAATTTCAAGTTAAGTATGAATAAATTTCGAACTATTCAAATTGAGTTTGATCAGAAGCTAAGTCCGGCTCACTTGTTCATTTAGAACCCTAAATGTGCATACAACGTGATTAAATACTACTATTACTAATTAACCAGAACAGTGAGACCACCAAAAAATGATCAGTTAAGTTCAATTATATTTTGAGCAAATCATCTTGTTACATAATATTATATATATATATATACATGTGCACAAGTCCATCTAGCTAGTTGTCATTGGTCTGCCACATGCTCCATATTTTCTCCCATTTAATTAATTGTTGTAGAACTCAATACTTTTTCTTTTCTTTCTTTTTTTAAAATGAGAACTCAATAAATTAGTATGGACTTCGTCGTATATGAGTGTTACGTCTGCTGCTATGCACAGAGTATCAATTAGAGCATTGACAACCCTCAAAAAAAAAAGAAAGATAAAAAGAACATGGTCGACAAATATAGATATACATAACAAAACTAGAAGTAAATGACTGAGATCAGTCCTTTTGTTTTCTGAAGACTTGCTGATTCGTTTTATCATAAATAATTACATACTTATCTCACAAGTCCTACTGACATGGCTACGTGCCTCGCATTGACACAAAAATATATATATATTTTAACTTTCGGAGACTACCAGAATGGAGCTATCAAATAAACATATGTGCTAGAAAAGATTGAGAACAGATCAAAATATCAGTCGAGTCACTTTTCCTGTGGGGTCTACACGATCATCCGATACGATGTTACGGATTTTACAAGTGGCTCGGACGAAGAATATATTGAGAAGCGGAGTACAAAGGGTCCAAGAAACATGGAGTCGTAAATGGCGACCGGGAGCAAAAGAAAATTATTATCATCAAAGCGTAGATGGGGACGTATATATTCTCAAGCAAAGATGGAAATATCGGCCGATTTCATTTGAAACAGGCCGATTTAAATCAGATCGGGCGTGATCCTATTAAAAATTAACGTCGAATCGGGTAAGGAATCAATTTTGGGTAAAATAATAAAATACTCTTAGTTTTATATTAAATAAATTATTTATGCATGGGTAAAGTAGGAATTAAAAATTTATAATGATAGAAATACCCCTTACTCTTCGTCTGCTGCCGCTGTCCCTTCTTTCCGGCCGTCTGCCTCTACCACTCCCTCCGCCGTCTCCGCTTGCCTCCGGCCTCCCTCCATTGGGGTATCGCTGCCCATGCACGTGGGACAGTCGGGGCCAACGGGAAGGGGGTGAAGGGGGGGCAGAGGCGCAAGAAGGGGGACGGGGCGAGGCAAGCGGGCGAAGGCAGGGCGGGGCGGGGCCGGCAGGGGGAGGCGGGGTCAGCGCGGGGGCGGGCCAGGGCAACGGTAAGGGGGTGGTGGGTCGGGGCCGAGGCGTGAGCAGGGGGGACAGGGCTGGGCCAGCAGGGGGAGGCGGGGCTGGGTAGGGCTGGCTGGGAGAGGCAGGGTGGTGCGGGGTTGGTGGCAGCGGCAGGGGTGTAGGAGCAGGGTTAGGGGTGGTATTCTCGTAATTAAAAGTTGGCTTGACTCCGTCTCGAGTAAGAAATAACAACTAATTCCAAATATTTTTTTAAAATCCAAAAAATATAAAAAAATTATCATAAAATATAATACACACAATAATATCAAAATGACATCAACACCTAATTTTTATATATTTATCTTATGAATTATTAAATTATTATATATGACTAATTTGACCGATTTGGACTTATACAACTGGACCGATTATTAACCGATTTAAACTGATCAGATCCGATTCGGTGACTCACTCAAAAACTAATTCTGATTTTGATTTTAATTTTTACAACTATGTTCTCAAGGGGGGCATATTCCCAACTTATTGGATATTTGCTCTTAGAGGCTACTTACAGAGAACAGGGTTCAGACCCCAAAACCATTCCAAAGTCATAAACGGCGGCCGGAAGCAAACGAAAATTATTTGGCACCGTTGAGATGGATGTCTAGCATAAGCCAATATTCTTGTTATTTTCCATGCCTATCACCAACTATGGATATGGGATATGCTCTTCTTTTGTTTCGCTCTCCATTGGCCGAGTCTCCTTATCATACTTTTCCTTTGCTTGTCTTAAACACTCGATAGAATTTGCTGCAACAACTTCCCTGCAGATATGTCTAATTCAGGAGATCATTTTTTAACGTTCTCTGAGCTAGCACAAATGACTGCGTACTCATCGGTGATCTTCATCCCACAAGTGAAGGGTGCATGTGAATTTCTGCCTATATATCTGTGAAGAAAACAAACGTGGGCATATGTATACATTGTAGATAAAGCCGATAACTCGGCAGAGGTCTAAGCGATTGGAAGGCCATGACTCGAATAATTGATAAGATTGAACCAATCAATAGTTACTGACAGCCAACTACATTGTAGGGAAGTCACTGAGACTCATAAATGCCCGGTATTTCATCCACATATCTAGATACATACAGTACTGATATTGTTCACTCCTCTCCTCTCTATAAATACCCCCACACACATACAGGCCGTTTCATCCATTACTCAACAACAACAATTAGCATCTTAAGCATGGCTTCCAAGGCTCTTCTAGTCATGGGTCTCCTCCTTGCTCTGTCTCTGGCCATCTGCTCAGAGGTGGCAGCTAGAGACCTCGCCGAATTAGTTAATGGTACGTAAAAATTAAACATGGTCATGTACTTAACCTTGTGTGTCATTAACAATTATGTGCTTATTAATTGTATCTCTACATAACATGGGCATGCAGAGAAAGAGCAAGAGGAGGCGCACGTTGAGGATGCCAAGTACGGTGGTGACTACTCCAGCCCTGGCTACCCCAGCCCTGGCTACCCCGGCCATGATGGAGATGGAGGCTACCCTGGCCGCGGAGGAAATAGTGGTGGTTGCAGATACGGCTGCTACGGCCGGTGCTGCTCTTACGCCGAGGCAGCAGAATTAGAAGCGGACGCCCAGACTCACAACTAAAGTTGTCGGTGCTAGAGACTAAATGCGCCGCAGCTACGGCCGGTGCTGCTCTTATTCGATGTTTGGTCCCAAAAATAAGTTTTATATAATGTAAAATTGAGTTTTAAAATTGAATTTTAAAAAACCGTACTATTTGTTTTAAGAAAAATCTTGACATCTATATTTTATGTAAATTATTATCAAATTATTTCACTTGTTTAGCTGTTTATACTTTTATGCTGTTTAATATAATATATACGATTGGTGTATTTTTTTAATATAATTATAATTATTAGAATTCGGTATAAATTTTAATTAATATAAACCCATTACAAATTTAATTCTAAAAAGAACAATTTGGTTTCAAACAGATCCCAAATTTTCTGGTTTGATTAGGTTTGATTGTGGCAATTTTGGTTTTGTTTCCGACTTCGTGGGTCAAAAAACATCATTTCTAAAATTCATAAACTCATCAAACGCTCTAATAAACTAAGAGTTTCCTTGAGTATCTCATCTGAGTGTGATATTAACAATATTTTATAAAATATTTTAAAATAACAAATTTTTATTAAGTTTCTTTTCTCACCTTTCATATAAAAATTTATACTTTTTACATTATCAGATTGGGATAGCTACATGATAAATAAAGTGGATATAAATAATGACCATATCTTTCCATAAGCAATTCGAAATTCCCTATATATTCAATCAAAAGCCATCCCTAAGCAGCACCCTCAAATAACATGATATTTTTTGTGTTAATTTAACATGTATACAAATTAGAAAACAGTAAATCTCGAATGTGTGATAATGAAAATTGGGATTGCCTTAATAGAATATAGGTGCACCGTACACAACCAAATTTCGTTATATATTTATTATTTTTCATTTTGTGGTTACATAACATGACTTTTTTACAAGTGCTCCTGTGGATACGAAGTCCGACACATATATGGGCTAGGGGAGCGGATTCAAGATATAATCACAACTCGCAAGCCCAGATGCCCTGTATGGGTACGGGTGGGCACGGATGTCCAAATTATTGAGTCCGACCGAAGTCCAAAGTATATCAATTAAATTTGACCGATTGAATTCGATCGAATAAAAACAAATGAAATATAGACATTTTTTTATCCGATCAAGTATCTGATATTTTATATCAAATAATATAATACCTTCAACATTTGTGAGGCTAATATTATATTTTATAAAAATTTCAAATCATGATATACATTAAAATTAATTATGTTTATACATAAAATTGATATTTTATATCTAAAATAACAAAAAATGACTTACACAGAAAAAGGATAAAAGTCATCCTCATATTTAGGAATTTAGAACACTACATTAAAATTAACAATCATATCAAACCATTTATTATATAATTAGAATACCCTTAATTAGTATCATAGTTTACTAAATTTTTAAAATTTAGCTCATATACATTTTTAAGTTAAATAAAAGATAATCAATGTATAGAAGCTTTAAAGTAATCTTTGAGATAAAAATGTAATCCAATATTGTATATACTTCAAAGACAAAATATTCTAGTAGTTGATTGTTCATCCATTATAGCTCACCTATATGTAAAAATATTCAAAAAAGTAAATTACTTGTAAAAATATTTTACAAATATTAAAAGAATATAACTAAATATAATATTCTCACATACTCATTATAGACATAATCAACAATATTCATTGTTCCAAATAAATTTGATGATGAACTTATTTATTTCTTTATAAGTAAAAAATATAATAACAAGAGAAGAACATATGTTAAAAAATATATCAAAAATAGAAAACACATGGATATAAATATGAATTACCTTCATATTTATGCAATAAATTTTAGGCAGATATCAAAGCTTTAAGTATTTTTAGGTTCAAATTATTCCTAGTTGAACTAATTATTTGTTTTTAAATACTAAATATTGATTAAGAGGAGACAGTTTACATAAGAATAGCTAAAACATCTTGAACATTTTTTTCTAAAATAGGATATTTTACTATATCCAATCTCCACTAATATATTTTTCCTATTTAATTAATAATTGTAGAACTCAATATTTTTTCTTTTCTTTTTTTTTAATGAGAACTCAATAAATTAATATGGACTTCGTCATATACAAGTGTTACATCTGCTGCTATGCGGAGAGTATCAATTAGAGCATGGACAACACTAAAAAAAAGGAAAGATAAAAAGAACATGGTCGACAAATATAGATATACATAACAAAACTAGAAGTCAATGACTGAGATCAGTCCATTCGTTTTCTGAAGACTTGTTGAATCGTTTTATCATAAATAATTACATACTTTTTTTTTAAACTTTCGAAGAATACCAGAATGGAGCTATCAAATAATCTTACGTGCTAGAAAAGATTGAGAACAGATCAAAATATCAATCGAGTCACTTTTCTCGTGGGGTCTACACGATCATCGGATACGATGTTACGGATTTTACAAGTGGCTCAAACAAAGAAACTAATGAGAAGGGGAGTAGAAAGAATGATGCATACATATACAAAGGGTCCAAGAAACAAGCAAGGAGTCATAAATGGCGGCCCGGAGGAAAAGAAAATTATTATCATCAAAGCATAGATGGGGACGTGTATATTCTCAAGGGGCGCATATGTGATATGCCCTACTTCTTGGATATTTGCTCTTAGAGGCCACTTACAGAGAAGAGGGTTCGGACCCGAAAACCATTCCAAAGTCATAAATGGCGGCCGGGAGCAAAAGAAAATTATTTGTCACCTTTGAGATCGATGTCTAGTATAAGCCAATATTCTTGTTATCTTCAATCCTATCACCAACTATGGATATGGGATATGCTCTTCTTTTGTTTCGCTCTCCATTTGCCGAGTCTCCATATCATACTTTCTCTGTGCTTCTCTTAAACACTTGATAGAATTTGCTGCAACAACTTCCCTGCAGATGTGTCTAATTCAGGAGATCATCTTTTACCGTTCTCTGAGCTAGTAAAAATGACTGTGTACTCATCGATGATCTTCATCCCACAAGTGAAGGGTGCATGTGAATTTCTGCCCATGTATCTGCGATGAAAACAAACGGGAGCATATGTATACATCACACATATACATGCAGATAAAGCTGATAAGTCGGCAGAGGTCTAAACAATTGGAAGGCCATGACTCGAATAATTGATAAGATTGAACCAGTCAATAGTTACTGACAGCCAACTACATTGTAGCGACGTCACTGCCACTCATAAATGCCCCGTATTTCGTCCACGTATCTAGATACATACAGTACTGATATTGTTCACTCCTCTCGTCTCTATAAATACCCCCACACACATACAGGCCGTTTCATCCATTACTCAACAACAACAATTAGCATCTTAAGCATGGCTTCCAAGACTCTTCTTGTCATGGGTCTCCTCCTTGCTCTGTCTCTGGCCATCTGCTCAGAGGTGGCAGCTAGAGACCTCGCCGAAGTGGTTAATGGTACGTAAAAATTAAACATGGTCATGTACTTAACCTTGTGTGTCATTAACAAATATGTGCTTATTAATTGTATCTCTACATAACATGGACATGCAGAGAAAGGGCAAGAGGACGCTCACGTTGAGGATGCCAAGTACGGTGGTGGCTACGGTGGCTACCCCGGCCGCGGCGGCTACGGTGGCTACGGTGGCTACCCCGGCCGCGGCGGCTACGGTGGTTACGGTGGCTACCCTGGCCGCGGTGGCTATGGTGGATATGGAAGCTACCCTGGCCGCGGTGGATACGGTGGATATGGAGGCTACCCTGGCCGCGGTGGATATGGTGGTGGTTGCAGATACTACTGCTACGGCCGGTGCTGCTCGAAAGCCGAGGCAGCAGAATTGGAAGCGGAGGCCCAGACTCACAACTAAAGTTGTCGGTGATAGAGACTAAATGTGTGATAAAGTGCCAAGCCAGCTTCATGGGACGTAGCTAGTGTGTAACATCAAGCGAAATTGTGTTTGTGTCAGCTTTGTGGTCTATGTTGGGCATCAACTGCTCTTGTATCAAAGGGTTTTGAGGGTGAATAGAAAACACTAGGTTGTCGGTCGTACCGAATACATTCGAGTGTTTGGATATTGATCATTCGAGTTGAATTAATAGTCCATTTAAATTAATTTTAAAAAAATTGAATTAAATAATGCAACTACGGGTAGCCTATATAATTTCAATTTCAAACAGGATTAGGATACCTTTAAAATATTTAAATTTACAAATCAAATAAGAAATTTAAAACATAAACATTATAAAGGTCCAACCTATAAAAAAGGGGGAGGCATGTGCCCCCTTCGCCACACTTGGGACCCTATCTTGACCATCGATGATTGAGATCATCAATTGTCTGGATTGTTTGCGTCCTCGTGTCCCAGTTCGGCTCTCCACCAAACAATCAACTCCCCCTCCAAATCTATTTGGTATTGAACCACATGGCTTAGAATGGTTTTTTACATATAAAAGAATTGTGCCTCAAATATTTAGATGAATTAATGAGCATGTACTTTTAAAGCTGGCTAGGTTTGGGCGCGCTGAATCTACAGTAAGAATTTAAGCAGGACTTAAGCTAAAAATTTTCCCCTAGTAATGGCATATAATATATGCAACTTTGTCCAAAACAGCATAATAATATGACAGGAAGAACGCAGACATATTTATTCCAGTATAACCTACATAGCTATCAAATTAGTAACAAGTATGCTAAGTAAATATACAAGGAGATTTTTTATAACCAAATATACTGGGAGATAACTGTCACGAATTTTAAATATTTTAGCGACACAAAACAAGGATGTTAAATAATTTTTCCACATGAATTTTTTTACCTATGCGAGGGATTAATTGAAAAAAATTTCATCTACATATAAGAAAATAATTTAGCGACACAAAACAAAGGTCCAGCCATGCAATGTTATGCAAGAACAAAGATGCAATAACTTTTGCCACGCAGATAAAATATTTATAGGATGCATTTCATGTTACAAATCGATGGCACCCAATTACGACAAAATGTGTCTGCAACAATAAACTTGCAAAAAATCCAAAGCTTGATGACAGCCAAGTGCATGCAGAGACCGGACTAGGCTAGATATTTGAACACGTTAGGATTATCACCATCCCTGCCTAGATAATCCCGGTAATTAGATCTTCAATCCTCATAATAATGAGATTGAAATCAGGCTTGAACATTGGGCTGAGCTGCTCCACACACTCCGACACTAATTGCTGATGATTATGCACCTTTCTGTTCTTCATTATTCGAATAATCATAGCATCAATTGAATATCTCCGATCAATGTTAAAATCCTCCGTCACTGTCTTCTTCTCGTCCATTGGAGGGAGATGGATCTTGATTCTCCTCATCTTGTCCGTGAACTTGGAATTGAACTCAAACACATCAGATGATGATACGGCCTTTGTTTCGGGCTCTTTGTTAAGAATTTTGTACTCGGCACATGAGAGTGAATGGAGAAACGGGATGTTTTTCTCTTAAATGAATTACTTTCAACCTTGTGATCGAGTTGATTTCGAACTTCTAAACGAGTTAGTTTTAAACTCTCAAACAAGCTAGTTTTAAGTTCCTCAAACAAGCTAGTTTCAAGCTCCCCAAAAGTAAACAATTTAAGTATATTTGAGTTCAAGTCGAGCCGAACAATATAAAAATTGTTCTGAGCCAATTTCGAATATACAGGATCAAAATTCGTTCGATCTCTAGTAAAGTTTGAGCATAAGTTGAGCTCGGCTCGAGCTCAACTGTTTAGCAGCCCGTAACATATTTATTCCAACACAACCTAGATAGCCATCAAATTAATAACAAGTATGCTAAATCAATATGTAGGGAGATTTTTTATAACGAAATATGCAGGGAGATAACTCTCATGAATTTTAAATAATTGAGCGACACAAAACAAAAATGTTAAATAATTTTTCCACATGAATTTTTTTACTTGTGCAAGAGATTAATTGACAAAATTTCCATTTGCATATAAGAAAATAATTTAGCGACACAAAACAGAGGGCCCGGCATGCAATGTCATGCAAGAACAAAGATGCAACAACTTTTGCCACGCAAATAAAATATTTATAAGATACATTTCATATCACAAGTCGATGGCACCCAATTACGACAAAATGTGTCTGCAACAATAAACTTGAAGCAAATCCAAAGCTTGATGACAGCCAAGTGCATGCAGAGACCGGACTAGGCTAGATATTTGAACACGGTAGGATTATCACCATCCCTGGCTAGATAATCCCGGTAATTAGATCTTCAATCCTCATAATAATGAGATTGAAATCAGGCTTGAGAATTGGGCTGAGATGGATCTTCCATCATTCTTAAAATCCTCCATCACTTTCTTCTTCTCGTCCATTGGAGGGAGATGGATCTTGATTCTCATCATCTTGTCCGTGAACTTGGAATTGAACTCAAACACATCAGATGATAATATGGTCTTTGTTTCGGGCTCTTTCTTAAGAATTTTGTACTTGGGCAGAAGAGAGAAACACCAATACAAAGATTAGCCGGGCCATGATCGGGAACATCAGGGTCGTTAAATTCCGCAGAAAACATGATTGAACATAAAAACCATTGAGGATTGCCAACCACCCTATCAAGTTTACAATAAATCCTGTTGGTACTATCCTGCTTATTACACCGAGTATAAGAATTTCCAGAGAAAAGGAATATCTTCTAAACCAACTTCTTGAAATAAGGTTCTCACATCAGTGCAGCCACCATCTTCTATTCCTCTACAAGCTAACCTTTCATTTAAATTGATTGTAGTGTTGAAATCTCCCATAATGATCCAGGGAGTATAATCATTGGTGAAACTAAATCGTACCATAATCTTCTACGCTCATTGCAAACATTAGAAGCATATACCACAGTCAACTTAAAAGACAATGGATTTAACATATTTTCTGCATGACAAATCAGAAACTAATCAGAACTAGCCTTGTGACAGTTATTTAAGACAGTTGGATACCACATAATCCATATTCTACTATTAAGAGCATGCACATAATTATTCATTTTTCCCACCGTTGTACACATTTGCTGGCAACTTTTGTGAAATATCTTACTTTCACTCTAGTTTCCACTATCCCCAATAAACTGATTTCATTCTCTTTAATGAAACCAGCAATGACTACCTGCTTGTACACCTTATTCAACCCCTAATATTCCAAACACCAAATTTCATATCAAGAATTATGAGAAGTGGAAGTATCAAGGTTATTCCCATAACTAATATTTTTCTCTCTAGTCACTGTTTCCACCCCTCATCTGACTGTAGGACTTGAAATGAGCTGCTAAGTTCTTTTGATCCAATATCCTTATTCAATCTGCTGGTCATGTCAATCACAGCAGAACATTGTTTTCCAGACGTAATCACTCGAGCCCTTGGAGTGGCCTTTGAGTTCTTTTTACTTGCTGTTTGCCACTCTTCTTGATCCAGAACAAGACCATCTTCATTTGACTTCTTAACAACATTCACTTCCTTTGAATTTAATCCAATACCATCCACTTAATGGCCTTCTGATTGTTTTGGAACCCACGCTTGCTTCATTTTAGGTTCTGTAAGACACTTATCAGCCTGTATGCCCCCCACCTTTTACATTTAGAGCAAAATAGAGGGATCCATTCATATATCACAGGTTGTTCAAAAATCATACCATCTACACCTTTTATTTTTATTTTGCCTATCATGTCCTTGTGCAAATCTATTTCCACCAGGACTCGAGCAAAAGGTCTTACTTTTGTCGCAGTGACCTCATCGCTACAAATAGGTTTTCCAACTCTACTGGCCACTTTGCTCAAACCAATAACATTCCACGCGTAAGGAGGCAAATTCGGGGACTTAATCCAAACAGAAATTTTCCTTATCAAATTTAAAGCTCACTGACCATTCTTTCACAATAACAGGCTTAGAAGTGAAGAATTAAATTAGTAGTTTCAGAATCAAATTTGACAATGAAGTAGCCCCGATCATGATATAAAATTCTAGAAGAAGACACTCCATCCTATTTATTCTTCAAGAAACTTTTCATGTATCTAAACTGAACTTCTTCCCCCAACACATAAAGAATAAGAGAAATTTTCCATTCATCAATTTCATCCTTCACATCATCCATCAAAATCTCAACAATTTCATCATTATGATTAGAATCAACAAAGTCGCCCAACTTCATACCCTTCGAAAAGACGATTATTATTGAATAGATCTCTCCAAGTAGTCAATAAATCATTCTCTGTTCTAGACTTTTGACTTTCATCTTTCTTCGATTCATCTACCAATTTTGGAGATCTAACAACAGATAATACTTCATCTTCCTTTGCCTTGCTCTTTGATTTTTCATACTCATGAATCTCATCATCTACATTGTAATGCTTTCTGCTCGAATAACCCATATTTGGAGAAGATATACCGTTTTCATTCAATCCTTTTTTCGCTCCATCTTCAGTGACAAAATCATTAAATTTTATCGGGTTTTTCCCTTCATTTTGACGCTTTTGAGGCATGGTTGGGAATGCACATTAGGACTCCTATTATGCACGAAGAGCATTCCCAACTCTCCCACTACTCCATGGACCAATCCTTGAACTTTTATACATCAGTTAATCTCACTGTCTGAAAAATAAGCAAAAAAATATCATTATTGTTTAAGTGTGAACTTTTATATATCAGAGAAATGGTGGAGATTTTAATAATGTTATATTTCTAGAAACACCTCCCTAAATTTTAGTTTAACTACTATTATATCTAATTTATTTTCACTTAATTAACAGATAATGAAATTAATATACCCAGCCATAAGGAAAATATTTTCCTAATTTTTTTATCTTATAACTAGTTGCAGTTCGTAGGATATTAAAGTTTTAATTTTATTAAATTTATTTGGTGAGTTTCGATCAGTAAAACCAGAGAGCGAGAACTTTGAGATAGAGAAAATGGGGGAAGAGTAAGGTTCTTCCGTTCGAGGTCAATGTATGAATTTCATTTTTTTTCATATATATTGATAATCTCTGATTTGTTTTAAAGGAGTTTTATGAAGTTTTATTTTTATCAAATATTCAGTAAAATCCCTATTCGATTCATTTATATTGAACCTAAATTAGTATGTTTTGGAAACAGCTGCATACACTACTCAAGTATATCATATATCTAAAGATATTATGTTTGGAGATGGTTTCCAAGTAATCCAATCCATATATGATTCGAATATGTGATATTTAATGAACAAAATTTCAAAATCTTTAAAATAATATTTTTTATTAATTTTTCTCACGTTCCTTGTTAAAATTAATATTATTTATATTATTTGTAATTTCTAATAGGATACTCATCAGATATATAGGTTCAAAAGATTAGATTGGATACAAATATGACAAATAAACCAATTATAGCATTCGGATTTGGATTTGAATGTGAGTTCGGAGTGGCCAAATTTCAATTGGATATACATTCAATGAGAACCGATAGCACCTTCAAACAATATTGTAACTTTTTTACTTTTATATATATCTATACTTATTTTTACAACAAATTAATGAGTGAATGAAATTAATTAATAATTTTTAACACATTTAAAAGTTGAAGAAATTAATAAAATAATTAATTTGTAATCTTGTTCTAATTAACGAGCGTTGCTACATGCACGGCAAATCGTCATAGATGAGCGTTACATCTGCAGATCATTTTTAGGAGAAATGGAGAAATACATTAATAAAAATGGAGACTAAGAGTTTTGCGTTTTCTGAAGGCTTGTTATTTCGTTTTATCACAATTTGAATGCACACCTTACAAGTCCTAGTGGCATGACATGACTATACATGTGTTGAAAGGGTCAGACTCATACAGAAAATCTTTTTTTTTTTGTTTCTTTTTCTTTATCGTTGTACATGACCAGAGTGGAACTCTTTACATAAATATGTTAGAAAAGATACATGTGAATACAAGATATCAATCGAGCCAAATTTCTGCTGGATATATGTTATGGATGTTACGTGACTAATACAAAGAAACTATTGAGGCAAGGAGAGAAACAAGAATCATAGATATGCAGTCCCAGAAAGAAGCAAGTAGCCAGACTGCAGCATTCATTCCTCCAACTTCATGGTATTGTTATCGACAAAATTTTGATAATAGATGTATATCTTCTCAGAAGAGAGGTTATATATCTGCTTGGCAGGTTAAAAAAAGTGCATATGCTTTGTAAAAAAGAAAATTTTTTTATTTTTTATTTTGAAGGAGTCCTGGATCAATTTCTTTCGGAGGTCACTTACAGAAAAGAGGGCGATAGGACTACCAATCCAAAATATGCTTTCCCTTTGTTTTGCTTTCCATTTGCCCATATCATAACACTTCTTCGATCTTTCCTTTCCCTTATTCACAAAACAAGAATCTAATGCAACAACTTCCACCCGCAGACATTTCTTTAAGAAATCATTTTTGAACGTTATTTGTGCAAAAATAACAGGGTACTGAATCTTCATCCTATATTAATAAGTGCGAAGTGCCCATCTGAAATCAACGGTAACATATGCGTCATACATACTCTACATATTATATATACAGATAAAGCGGACAAGTTGGCAGATACTACCCTCCCTGTTGGATACGGCTGCAGTACGGCAGGTGCCACGGCCGCTGCTGCTCGTACGCTGGTGTGGCAGAGGAATTGGAAGCCCAGGCTCAGACTCACAACTAAAGTTGTCTGTGCTACAGTCGAAATGCACGGTTGCACTTCTTAAAAAAGTAAAGAAAAATTTTATTTTTTATTTTGAAGGAGTCCTGGATCAATTTCTTTCGGTGGTCACTTACAGAAAAGATGGCGTTAGGACTACCAATCCAAAATATGCTTTCCCTTTGTTTTGCTTTCCATTTGCCCATATCATAACCTTCTTTGATCTTTCCTTTCCCTTATTTACAAAACAAGAGTCTACTGCAACAACTTCCACCCGCAGACATTTCTTTAAGAAATCATTTTGAACGTTATTTGTGCAAGAATATCTTCTGAACGTTATTTTGTACTGTCCAAAGCAATCCAGTTTAAGTATAGTTATAACATGGAAAAGAATTGTGCCTCAAATATTTAGATGAATTAATGAGCAAGTACTTTCAAAGCTGGCTAGGTTTGGGCGGGCTGAATCTACAGTAAGAATTTAAGCAGCACACAAGCTTAAAATTTTCCCTAGCAATGGCATATAATAGATGCAACTTTGTCCAAAACAACATAATAATAGAACAGGAAGATAACTCTCAGTCATTCCAGCATAACCTAAATAGCTATCAAATTAATAACAAGTATGCTAAATCAATATACAAGGAGATAACTCTCATTAATTTTAAATAATTTAGCAACACAAAAAGAGAATGTTAAATAATTTTTCCCAATGAATTTTTTACTTGTGCGAGAGATTAATTGACAAAATTTCCATCTGCATATAAGAAAATAATTTAGCGACACAAAACAGAGGTCCCAGCCATACAATGTTATGCAAGAACAAAAGATGCAACAACTTATACCACGCAGATAAAATATTTATAGGATACATTTCATATCACAAATCGATGGCCACCCAAGTTACGACAAAATGTGTCTGCAACAGTAAACTTGAAGCAAATCCAAAGCATGATGACAGCCAAGTGCATGCAGAGACCGAACTAGGCCAGATATTTGAACACGTTAGGATTATCACCATCCCT
>JAURVB010002460.1:0-55203 GCA_033002965.1 Piper betle | reverse complement strand
TGGTGTGTGGTAACAACAAAACTGATGCAGATCAAATTTGTGGTGTATGCCATGAAGTATCAAAAGTTCCAGTTGTTACTTCTTGTGAACATTTGTTTTGCAAAACTTGTTTAGTGGATTACTCATCAGTCTTGGGAAAGGTTACTTGTCCTTTATGCTCAAAACCTCTGACTGTGGACTTCTTAGAAGACAAAAGAGTAGGCACCCAGGCTGCAGTGACCACATTAAAAGGTTTCGAGGCACTCAAGTATCCTCAATCGAATTATACTGGAAGATTTTCAAAAAAGCACAACAATTGAAGCTCTGAGGGAAGAAATCAGATTTATGCTTGAAGATGATGATTCTGCCAAAGCAATTATTGTCAGCCAATTCACTTCTTTCCTGGATTTAATTCACTATTCTCTCGAAAAGTCGGGCATCAAATGTGTTCAATTAGTTGGAAGCAAGCAATTTGCTGACTATGATTTTGTTATCACAATATATGCTACAGTTGAAGCTGATTATAGGAAGACATTGCCACCAAAAAGAGTGATGATAATCTGATGGTAAGAGAAAAGAATTTCGGGAATGAAGACTGCATAATTAAGAGGCTAAGTGAATCTAAATCTTTGTTGAAGTTCAGAAAAAGCGTGATCATGGCTGAAACGCAGAACATTCTGGATGACTCGGTGACTTGGAGGGGAAGAGAATTCGTTGTGGGGATGAATGCCAACTCTATCTTGAGAGAACTTGGCATGGAGTTGCAGCAGTTGACAAATTTCAAACATGAAACAATGAGATTTCTTGTGCCCCAGCCGAACAAGAAAGCTTCCAAACTGTTCCTTCCTTTTTCAGTGGAGCATTCCAGCATGAGCTTGCGAGAAATGAATGTTCAAATGGGGAAATCTATCAAAATGATGGGGGTATTTGATGATGAAATTGAAGAAGTTTCAAATGAAGGGAAGACGGATCTAAGAATTCTTGGATTTGAGGATGAAGAGAAGCAATTGAAGGCTCGAATATTTACTAGGCCCCTTGCTTCTTTGCGGATCCCTCCTTGTCCTTACACGTTTCACTCTATCCGCACTCTTGAAATTCCTGGAATGGAGCTACATCCTCCAGTTTTTGAGGCACTTAAAAGAATGCACATGCTTACTAGTGACCCGGGAATCATTGCCATAATGAATCAGCGTCGTTGGCAGGTTGAGATTATGACAGAGATGGCACCTGAGGGATATGTTGGTATCACCCCTAAGTGTATCCTTGGGTTTACTAAGAATCATGGTGAGGAAATTTCATTGTGTCTTCGCACTGATGATTTGAAGGGATTCAGGAAATATGAGAGCAAAAAGAAAACCTTGCTGCACGAGCTTGCTCATAAGGTGTACTCTGACCACGATGCAAATTTTTGGGCTTTCGATAAACAGCTTAATGAAGAAACTGCAAACCTAGAGTGGACCAAAGCAAAAAGTTACACCTTAAGCGGCAGAAAGCAGCAAGATCACCAGGAAGATGAATATCTTGTTGTTGCATCTGCTAGTGGGCATAAGCTTTGGGGGAGCTCACATGCCTTTTCAGTAAACCCTCAGCTTTTATCTGCAGTTGCTGCTCATAATCAATTGCTAAGTGCTACTGCTTCCAAGGAAAAGGAGCATGAACCTGATTCTGATGATTTACAATCTAGTGATGACTTGCAATTGAGAATCCAAGATCATGGCTTTGGTAATCAGTTGCCAGAAACTCATGAAGAACCAGATCCAGATGACTATCCAGAGGCAGCTAATGTCGAGAATAGTGAGCAAGGTCATGTTGTTGGAGAGACACATGCGATCCCTTTCAGGAGTGTTTCTTCCGGTCAATATGCAGACCATGTTGAAAGGCAATCACCACTTTCAGAGGGTCCAGATCAAGAGTTACAAAGAATCACAGAACCTGCTGCTCTTATCTATTCCCGTCTTCAGCATGCCATTGAGAATTTGAGGTCAGAAGTTAATCCTGCACTGGTGATTCCTGTTCTTCAGACGCTTTCTACAATTATTCGGAATGTCATTGAGCATCCAGGTGATATGACCCATCGAAAGCATCGGAAGTCTAATCCTGTATTTCAGAGGAATGTTGTGATTGAACAGAGCTTTGGTGCTCCTAAGGTCACCAACGATGGCGTGGCGGTTGCAAAGAGCATTGAATTTGAGGACAGGGTGAAGAATATGGGAGCCAGTCTTGTGAAGCAAGTGGCTAATGCCACCAATGATGTGGTGGGAGAAGGTACTACATGTGCCACTATCCTTACCCATGCCATATTTCCCGACGGATGCAAGTCTGTTGCTACTGGGATGGATGCAATGGATTTGAGGCGTGGCATTACAATGGCTATTGATGCAGTAGTGACCAATTTGAACAGTCGAACGCGAATGATCAACTCGATTGAAGAAATAGCACAGGTTGGGACTATAACATCTAATGGAGAAAGGAAGATTGGTGCGCTGACTGCAAAAGCCATGGGACAAGTTGGCAACGAAGGAGTTCTAGCTGATGTTCTAGTACAAACTTCTTTACCTTCTACTGCTCAAATGAAACTGTTCTTTGTAAACAGTAATCTTTACTAACCTTGAGGACAAGGTTATTTTCAAAGGGGAGGGTATTGGTATGAATATAATGGGTATAAGGTGAGTGAGGGTACTGTTGTATTGGCACGCGTTTGAATGTAAGGGTTGGCGGGAAACAACAGGGATGGGGTTTGTGAAACAGGGGATATAAAAACAGAGTGTGGGAATTGTAATTGGCATCTTTGGTGATAATAAATCTTCGTTTTAGTTTGTTATTCTCTTCCGACTTTTCAGGAAGAACAACCAGGGAGTAAGGTCCGTCCTTGCTTCCATCCATACCAATTCCACTTCGATTCCATCTTCATCACCTGCAGGTCGTCATCGCCATGGCGCCCGTGAAGCAGAGTAGGAAGCAGAGTCGAGGGAAAGGAATCCTTGGCGACGCTGGTGAAGAACCTACCACTCTCTCATGTGGACACTCACAGGAAAAGCTAGTTTTCTTTATTACTTTTCATAAACCCTACCCAAATACGTGGTGGATTTTTTAAAAAAGTTGATTGTAGTGTTCAATTTATTACTTGATACAATATTATTGTTAGGTTGATTGTGCATTATTTTTTTCATTATTGATTAATGTTTGGTTGCATTGTTTTAAGCTTCTTTATTAGAAAAATATAAATTATAATAATAACGATCAAATTAAGTATGACACAAATCGTTGCCAAAATATAAAGTGATATATACAATATTTTAAAATATTGGAGAATAAAAAAAAGTAGTTGATTCCTTTTTAATTTTTTCAAACAATTAAAACAAAACTATCTAGATAATTATAACTGCCAAATGCTATTTTCTGAGTAACAAAAAGAATTTTGCGATGAAATTTTCTTTGAAATTTTTATAAAATTTTTTCACAACCAAATGTCTAATAATAAAAAACATTAGAATTTTTTAAATTGACTAGAGCTTGCCAAATATAATTTTATAATTTCTATACTTTCTATAATTGAAATAAAATAAAAAGAAATTGCTTCCTGTACTTCCAAGAGTCACCATGTTGACAAATGTACTTCGCCTTGCGAGTGTTGCTGAAAACAGTTTGACTTCTGTGGAACGGGTTGGAAAATAGTTGATCTGCCTTCAGAAGGCCCCACTTGTCATTGAAAGCAATCGACCTCCACCAGGTTGGCCATCGGAAGGGGTTATCAGATTTGAGGATGTGGTTCTGAGACAAACGACCAGAACTTCCACCGGTACTTCATAATTTGTCTTACTGTTTATCCCATAAACTATTATCACAAAATTTTGTTTATCACAAAATAAATTTATTGATAATTTATCCAAAAGAAGGTGAACTTATAAGTGAGCTCAATAAAATCATTTATTGTACGATAATTTAAAGGAGCATATCACATACCTTCTGAAGTTTCATATAAGGGTCTTTAATGGACTCTGCAGTATCAATAGCTGTTTGTCCCTTGTTGTTCATAATCCCTTTGTCCACTCCATGACGGCTGCAAATAAGATATAGAAGGGGAATGTTGATCTTCTTGACGGCCAAATGCATTGGAGAATCCCCATTATCATCCCTCTCATTGAGAAGAAACCTGAGCTCGGACTGTCGGAGTATAAATGCAACCACACCTTGTCTTTCATTCTCTACTGCCATATGGAGGATATTCCTTCCCCTCCCATCCAAGAAATTGGCCGAGTCCGGGCATTTTAGAAATATCTCTCGAACCATGTCTTCACGGCCATGAATTGCAGCCAAGTGAATGGGTGATCTCCTCCTACTGTCCACTGCATAAGCAGCCGACCTGTCCCTTCTCAATAAAAGTTTAACTGCCTGTAAACTTCCGCAAGTTGTTGCATAATGCATAGAATTTTGCCCTTTGTCATCATTTAGTTCGGCAAGTGATGGTTCTCGGTTTAGGAGTATCTCTGCAACATCTATCACCACAAAGGTGCTAAGTTTATACATATGATATATGAAAAAACTAATATTAATTCAAGCCCACACTTGTACATCAGCAAAAAAATTATGAGCAGTTACACAAGAATAGTTAAAAGATAAGAGCAACTTTGACAAATTTAAAAATAAAATAAAATAAAAACATTTGGTCTAAATAGATGGCCAAATGTAACTTTTAATGATATTTTTTATTAACAAGAGCTGATACTAAGCAATCTCATTATATACAACATAAGTGATTTCTTTTAGGTTGTATGTTGGACGATGAAAGGTTTTTCAATTTATAGGGTATCTAATCTTGTGTGATCAGTTTTTATTTGAAGAAATGCCCACAAATTATAAACAAATAAAATTATATCTCACAAAAGACATAAGAATTTAGATGATTTAGATGATTATACGTGGGGCTGAGAAAGGTTTGCTTAATCAACTAACCCGACCGAACCAAGCCCATTTAATTAGGCCACCATGAGTATTTAATGAGGGGTAATTTTTTTAAAGCTAATTTGGCTGTAAGACCTTGCAATTGATTTTTAAGGGATCTTATTCGAATAAGTATTGAATGTAAGAGTAATTTAAAGGATCTCACAATGTGTTTTATATATTAATATCATATATACTAACCATTTTAAATATTTACTCTCAAGTAGCAATAATAAGAAAAAGTTATACTCTTTTAAATAAGCCTAGAATGCCTCATTACTATGAACTTATGTAGGTGGTTCAATATCTTTATAATCTTGTATGCAGGTGCCATAAATTTATTTGCAGGATCCCACCATGTGTTTGATATATTAATATCATATGTACTAAACATTTTAATATATACTCTCAAGTAGCAATAACAAAAAAATATATACTATTTCAAATAAACTTAGAGTGCCTCATTACAATGAACTTGTTTAGGTGTTCAATATCTTGATTATCTTCCATGTAGGTGCTATAAAATTTATTTGCAAGTTCTCACAATGCGTTTGATATATTAATATCGTATATAATAACCATTCTAATATTATATACTTTCAGGTAGCAATAATAAAAAAATATACTCTTTCAAATAAATATGAAATGCCTTAGTATTACGAACTCATAAAAGTGTGTGCTAACTATGTTGATAACCATCCATGCGGGTAAAGATTTTAAAAACTTTTGGACAGAAAATTGTGATTGAAGTAGTTCTATAATGTTCTCTTGGTGGTTTATTTGAAGCATGATTCAATGGCGGTTTTTTCTAATGATTTGAGTTGGTTTGGATGGAATTGTTCATAAAGTGAGAAACCAAACTCATCTGACATTTTCTTTTAAAAAATAAGCCCCGCAGCGGTGGAGGTAGAGGGTGGGTGCATCAACCAGATTGCCACCTACAAAATCTGATGCCTCTGGTCATGGGTAACAAGATTTGTCTATCATGGGGCAAAGAGGACGAGGGTGGTCCAATCTGACTATCGTCGGGTAAATATAGCTAGGGGGTTAGAGTTGAATGAGAGCAACAGGCTTGAGCCGCCACAAGTCACCCCTTTGCTTACTCTTTCTTTTTTTGTTTTGAAAAAAAGGTTGGTTTAGGTTAGTTTTTCACTTTAAAATTGACTCCCACCTAAATTTAGTTAAAAGTGTAGGTCTAATTTAAATATTATGAGAAAAATACTATTAAACTGTAGAATTACTGATGAATTACGTTATCATTTATCTTTTACAATTTTCTCTTTATTATATTAAAGTCAGCAAGTGTCAAATGATCATTTTTGGAAAATTTTGACTATAGAGAAGAGCATGTAGAAATGGGCGAAAAGCCTTTATTTTTATTTATGAAAAGTTCAAATTCTAATGAAAAGAGCTGCCACAAAAGGAATTCATGTAGCTTCTCAAATCTCACCTAGATTGCTGGTGCTCACAGCTGCATGCAGAAGAGACCTCCCACCAGGGCAGGTCCGCCGATAGGCATCCGGATCTTTGTCCAGTATCGTCCTCACGCCCTGCACAAAACCCATCTCTACTGCAATGTAAAGTGGCAAATGCCCCTCATCGTTGGTCGCAGATATCATCTCCGTCCCCATGTCTGCAATCCTTTCCACCACCCTCAGGCTCTTGCTTCTCACAGCCTCGTGCTAGGCCGCTGTTCCCACCCTGTTAATATGTGTAATTGTATTAATGATATGTAGCCCATTGTCACATTCAAAATACTAAAAGAATCTCACAATATCAACAGAGGTGGTTATTTGTTGTTCTATGGAGGATGAAGGGTCTTAAAGCTTCTCTATAAATTGAACTTCATTTGCCTTATTCTAAAAACAAGACAAGAAAGACAAAAGGAGAGAAAAAGAGAGAGATAGAGAAGAGATATAGAGATAAAAAGAGGGGAAAATATTACTCACGAGTTTAATCTTATACGAAGTATTGAGAGGGAGAGAAATCTTGTAATCTCAATAGTATATGTTGAGTGAGTAATCTTCTTGTACATCTCTATATGTTTGATGAATGTAATCTTTAGTTAAAGTAGTGAATTGTCCGTTGTTGTCCTGTGGTTTTTGACTCTCGATAGAAGGAGGGTTTTCCACGTTAAATCTCTATTCTTTTGATTTTGTTATATTTTATTTCTCAAGCATTATTTTCCCAAATCTTATGGTCGCTATTGTTGATCTCCAACTTAGGAGATTTTTCTCAACAATTGGCGTCGTCTGTGGGAACTTTCATTCAATCGGATCTTGATTTGAGTGGGAGTTATGACGGACACTTCCGACTGGGAAAAGCTGATGGAACAAATTATCAATGGTAGAGGATGCAAATTGAGGATCATCTATACGAGAAGCAACAACATCAACCACTTCTAGGTACCAAGCCAGAAGCGATGTCAGCCGAGGAGTGGGCCTTGTTGGATAGGCGAACCTTAGCACTCGTTCGATTGTGTTTAACACAGTCGGTGGTGTTTAATGTCTCCAAACAAACAACCGCCAAAGGGTTGATGGAGGCATTAGCTGGTGTTTATGAGAAGTCATCGGCCTCTAACAGGTTACTTTTGTTGAGGAAGTTTGTCTCTTTAAGGTTGCCCGAAGGTAAACCTATTGCTAATCATTTGAATGATTTCAATAAAATTTGGACACAACTTGAATTTGTGGAGATGACCTTTAGTGAAGATATTTTAAATCTTTAATGTTCATGTGTTTTTTGTCAGAAAGTTGGGATACGGTAATTACTTCTATAAGTAATGCATCAAAAGAACAACTAAAGTTTGATGAAGTGCTAGGTGCAATCTTGAATCAGGAGATGATGAAGAGGAGCATGGTAGATAGCACACCGTCCATCTCGGGTACAGCTTTGTCGGTGGACAAAAACAAGGGCAAAGAAAGAGGAAGAGGTCAAAGTAGAGGTCCTAAGAACCGAGGGCGCTCTAAATCCAAAGGAAAATTCAAGGGTAAGCCTACTTGTTGGATTTGTGACAAGGAAGGATATGTAAAGAAGGATTGTCCTGAGCGAGTCAAGAATGTAGCTAATATTGTTGATGGTCATGAAGAGAAATTTTGTTTGTCTGTTCATGATGATTACAACATAGATACATGGTATATTGATTCAGGTGCTTCATTTCATTGTACTTCTCATAAAGAATGGTTTTGTGATTTTGTCAAGAGTGAGTTGGGATACGTAACTATTGGCAATGGTCAGAAGTGCAAAATTGAAAGTAAGAGAGTAATTCATTTGAAGATGCATGATGAAGGTAAACTTATTCTCAAGGAGGTCAGGTATATACCTGAATTGAAGAAGAATCTTATATCTGTTAACAAGCTGGACCAAAAGGGCTATAGGATCACATTCAAAAATAATCAGTGGAAGATCAGCAAGGGAGCATTAGTAGTGATCAAGGGGAAGGCGGTGGGCACACTTTACCCATTGTCTACCAAGGTAGATCCGTTTGTTTCTTTGGCTGCTGAGAAGAATGACATAACAACATTATGGCATAGAAGGCTTGGTCACTTGAGCGATGAGTGGGATGAAGATCTTACATTCCAAGAAGGTTTTGACAAGTATAATTGATTCTAACTTTGGTTTTTGTGAAGATTGTGTTTTAGGTAAACAGAAACAGGTCAGCTTTACAAAGGATGGGCGAGAGATGAAATCCAAAAGGTTGGAGTTGGTTCATACAGATGTTTGGGGGCCAGCCCATGGTAAATCTTTTGGAGGTAATTTCTATTTTGTTACCTTCATTGATGATTTTAGTAGGAAGACATGGATCTACACTATTAAGAAAAAATCAGAAGTCTTTAGCATTTTCAAGATATGGAAAGCCCGAGTTGAGAATGAAACAGGTTTAAGATTGAAATGTCTTCTGTCGGATAATGGCGGAGAATATTGCAATAAGGAGTTTGACTCCTATTGTGAAAAGCAGGGGATTAGAAGGATCAAGATAGTGCCAAGGACACCACAACAGAATGGGGTGGCGGAGAGAATGAACAGGACCATCCTAGAGCGAGCGAGATGCATGAGGGTTCATGCTGGACTCCCTTTGCATCTTTGGGGTGCCACTACTGGATACAGCTGTCTATCTAATCAACTGAAGTCCATCAAGCATCTTAGATGGAAAAATACCGGAAGAGGTATGGTCTGGTAAGAAAGTTGACTACTCTTTTCTTAAGGTCTTTGGTTGTATTGCATATGCACATATTGATAGGGAATCAAGAAAGAAGCTTGATTCAAAATCCATCAAGTGTGTATTTCTTGGATATGGGGGTGATGAGTATGGTTACCGGATGTGGGATTTCGAGAACAACAAGGTGTTTCGAAGTCAGGATGTTGTATTCAATGAAGAGTGCATGTACAAAGACAGGAAGAAAGAAAAGAGTGAGGAGTCCAAAGAAAAAGAGTATATGGAGCTTGATGAGACAGATGAAGAGATACCAAGTGCTGAAAATCAAGGATTTGTTCCAAGTGATGAGGAACAATTATCTTCTAAAGAGACCAAACAAGAAGGTGAGTCACAGGCTAATCAACCACATGATGATGAATTAGATTCTGAATATTCTGATGCACAAGTTGAAATTGATGACTCAGAGCCACCACAAGAGATAGTTGTTGCTCCTGAACCAAGGAGGAGCACAAGGGTCAGGAAGCCTACTCAGAAATTAAATTTAATTGTACAACATGTTTTGTATACTGATGCAGGAGAACCAGAGTCCTATGATGAAGCCATGAGTGACAAAGCTCATCTTAAGTAGGAGTTGGCCATGAAGGATGAGATGTCATCATTGGAGAAGAATCATACATGGGAATTGGTGAAGTTGCCACCAAAAAGGAGGGTTCTACAAAACAAGTGGATCTATCGGGTCAAGTCTGAAACTGGTGGTGTACAAAGGTATAAGGCAAGACTTGTGGTGAAAGGTTTTGGTCAAAGAGAAGGAATTGATTTTCATGATATATTTGCACCTGTTGTAAAAATGACTTCTATTAGAATTATTTTGAGTATTGTGGTTGTAAAGGGGTTGTATTTAGAATAGCTTGATGTAAATACAGCTTTCCTTCATGGTGATTTGGAGGAGGAGATCTATATGGAACTAACCAAAAGGATTTGAAGTCAAAGGTAAAGAAAATATGATGTGCAAATTGAAGAGGAATCTATATGGACTCAAACAAGCACCAAGACAGGGTATGAAATTGATAAGTTTATCTTAAGTAGGAGTTGGCCATGAAGGATGAGATGTCACCTAGAGAAGAATCATACATGGGAATTGCTGAAGTTGCCACCAAAAGGAGGGTTCTACAAAACAAGTGGATCTATTTGGTCAAGTTTGAACTGGTGGTGTATAAAAGTATAAGCAAGACTTGTGGTGAAAGGTTTAGTCAAAGAAAGGAATTGATTTATGATATATTTGCACCTATTGTAAAAATGACTTCATATTAGAATTATTTTGAGTATTGTGGTTGTAAAGGGGTTGTATTTAGAATAGTTTGATGTAAATATAGCTTTCCTTCATGGTGATTTGGAGGAGGAGATCTATATGGACTAGCCAAAAGGATTTGAAGTCAAAGGTAAAGAAAATATGGTGTGCAAATTGAAGAGGAATCTATATGGACTCAAACAAGCACCAAGACAGTGGTATTTGAAATTTGACAAGTTTATGTTAGATAATGGATTTGCTAGGAGCAATTCGGACCACTGTGTATATCTACAAAAGTTTAATGATGGCAATTACATTATTTTAACTTTGTATGTAGATGACATGCTTGTTGCAGGGACTTGTATGGAGAAAATTGTTAATCTCAAGATGAGGTTAGCCAAGAGTTTTTCCATGAAGGACTTGGGTGAAGCAAAACAACTTCTTGGGATGCAAATTACCCGAAACAAGAAGAGCAAGAAGTTGTGGTTATCTCAAGAAGGGTATGTGAAGAAAGTTCTTGAGAGATTCAACATGAATGAATCTAAGCCAGTGACTACTACTTTGGGTAGTAATTTCCAATTGTCAAAAGAACAAGGTGCTAAGAGTGAGGAGGATAAAGCTCACATGAAAACAGTGCCTTATGCTTCAGCTATTGGAAGTCTTATGTATGCTATGGTGAGTACAAGACCAGATATTGCACATGCAGTGGGAGTAGTGAGTAGATTCATGAAGAACCCAGGAAAAGAACACTGGAAGGCAGTGAAATGGATTTTCAGGTATTTGAAAGGAACTTCTAATTACTGTTTGTGTTTTGGGGGTGATAATATTGATGTGCAAGGTTATGTGGACTCAGACCATGCTGGAAATAGAGACAATGGCAGGAGTACATCTGGATATATCTTTACAGTTGGTGGAACTGCAGTGAGCTGGGTTTCCAAATTGCAAAAGATAGTTGCTCTATCTTCAACTGAGGCTGAATATGTGGCTGCTACAGAAGCTAGCAAGGAGTATATTTGGATTAAAACTTTAATGAATGAGTTAGGTTTTAATGGGGTTGATTGCAGGTTGTACAGTGATAGTCAAAGTGCAATCCATTTAGCCAAGAACTCGGCATTTCATTCTAGGACCAAACATATTCGGTTAAGGTATCATTTTATTAGATCTTTGTTAGAAGAAGGTAAATTGAAGTTGGAGAAGATAGATGGCAAAAAGAATCCGGCGGACATGTTGACTAAACCGGTGGAGGGACAAAAGTTGAGTTTTTGCTCAACTTTGGTGAACTTGCACTAACATGCAGGTGAAGGACTTATGCAACGAACAAGTGGAGGAAGAATTTGGACTGGTGTGTTCCAATCGGACTCCAAGTGGGAGATTGTTAATATGTGTAATTGTATTAATGATATGTAGCCCATTGTCACACTCGGAATACTAAAAGAATCTCGGAATACCAACAGAGGTGGCTGTTTGTTGTTCCATGGAGGATGAAGGGTCTCAAAGCTTCTCTATAAATTGAGCTTCATTTGCCTCATTCTAAAAACAAGACAAGCAGAGAAAACAAGACAAGAAAGACAAGAGGAGAGAAAGAGAGAGACGATATAGAGATAAAAAAAGAGGAAAAATATTATTCACGAGTTTAATCTTATACAGAGTATTGAGAGAGAGAGAAATCTTGTAATCTCAATAGTATAGGTTGAGTGAGTAATCTTCTTGTACATCTCTATATGTTTGATGACTGTAATCTTTGGTTGAAGTAGTGAATTGTTCGTTGTTGTCCCGTGGTTTTTGACTCTCGATAGAAGGAGGGTTTTCCACGTTAAATCTCTGTTCTTTTGGTTTTGTTTTATTTTATTTCTCAGGCATTATTTTTCCAAATCTTGTGTTCGCTGTTGTTGATCTCCAACTTAGGCGATTTTTCTCAACACACCTCTACTGCGCATCTGCGCCAGCCTCTTCGTCTCCTCCTCGCCTGCAATGTAGGCACGGTCAAGAAGCAACTCGACGACGTCGAGTTGCCCAGCTTTGGCTGCAATATGAAGGAGCGATTCGGACTTGGTGTTGGTGTGATGGAGCAGAGCGCACCACTCTGGGCAGCCCAATATCCGGTCCAATGCTGGCGTGGAATAATTGTACTGGGCGGTGAGGAGGAGCGGCGTTGCCGGCGGCACGGAGGTCGGGAACATGTTCTGGGTCAGCATCGTCGGGGGGAAGCCCCCGCTCAATCCTGCTAGCTATTTCCTTCAAAAGCAGATCCCAATCAGGGCTGGCGACGCTTTGCTTCACCAATTCCAACAATTGACTCAACAAAGAAGCAGTAAGAGATAAAAAGATCGCTTCAGCCATGCCACTACTTTTAATCCACCTTTAAAATAACAAAATTAGTTCAGAAACATGGTTGGAGGATATCTACATAATTTAGGTTTAGGAACTGATGAACTGTTGCACTTAATCAGTGTTGTTTGATGGAAGAATTGTCAATTGTTATGAAAGAAACAAAGATCCTCCTATGACTTTCTGGACTTCAAGACAATGGCTTTAGTACTTGAGATAGGAAAACGTATATGGGTAAAATTTTGTGCTGCACAAGCACATGCACCCATATCCACAAGTTTAAATATCCACTTCTCGGGCGACAAGACAATGTCTGAACCTGTTGAGAATATCTCTTTTTTAATTGTTTCGTTTCTGATTGTTGTTCTTTAAATCTGATATCTAAATAAAATAAAATAATTCTAACAGTGTGTAACTATCAGAAATAAAATGAACTGGTATTAGTGCAATTCCTCTTTCCATAATCCCCCAATACCCAATAATTGAAATTGTTCAATTCTTCCATCTATTGGTTGTTATTTATCTTCTAGATTATTCCCAATTGTCAAGTGCTTTGAGTCTCTACAATCTCATGTGCATTGTGGTAGGACCTCTCTTCCTCCTCCTGATTGATGTGGCTAGTTCTGAACTACAAATTAGGTTTTCATATGTTGTGCTTACTTATAAACTTTGTGGAAATTTAACTGTTCACTGTGAATGAACATGGGAAACCAGAATTTAAGAGTTTCCACCTTGATTTATCTGCGAAAAATGATGATTCTTTTGATGTTCTTGGCAGTGACAACTCCCTTAAGTATGCTGCATCAGTTGCTTATGCCCAGGTTTTTGCTGCCCATCATAATTGGGCCTCGGCCTTTATGTGTGGCTAGATCCTTCCATGAAAAAGTATGTGTTGTGCCCTCCCTTGGGTATCCTAACTGTGTTGCGGCACATGGTTAGGGTTGCCACAGGGCCGGGTTCGGTCCGGGTTCTATACGATGCGAACCCGACCCAATATCAAAGACCTGGACCCGAATTTGTACATAAGTGTTTTCCTTTGATTTAAACCCAAACTCAACTTGCTTCATCTACTAGACCACTGCCATCGTGGCCACCTTGAGGTCAGCTATTGACCAATACCTGTCCCCACCACTAGCACTGCCACAGCCATCGCTGGAGATGGCATATTGTTCGCCTGTTCTTACTGCCACTATTGCCAGTTTAGCCATTTTCTGATGCCGGTAAGGCTGACCACCCAAATAGCTAGCCGCCTCCACGGCCAAGATTTTGAGATTGGCCCCGACCCTTGCCGTGGCCGCAATCACCATCGAAGACATCTTCATTCCCGACAGCATTTCCGCCACTTTCTGACCGTTTTTCGACCAACCGCCCGCTAGACTTCATCGACCACCACGACTATCACCCTCCTCGTCCTCCCCGCTATCAAATGCAACTTGTGACAGCCTCCATTGTGCCGCCGTCCAGTGTTTTCTAGGTACAAGCAATGGCAGCCCCTCGCGCCCATTTACCCGCGACCGTGTCCACTTGTCTGATCCTTCTTCACATGCCCAGCATACTCACGGTCATGTCTGTGCATGTGTCCATGTCCAGCCAACTAGCCCAGCCCAGCCAGGGAGTTGATCCAGACCGAGTTGACTCGTCCCGACTCGGTTCGACTCATCTCACTTGACTCGATAACCCTCTTTCAGCCCATTGTTGTTCGTTTTTGTCCATTTTTTTGCCGTTTCCTATGATTTGAAGTTCCTTATATTAGTTTATATGCATATTTACATAATTTGGGATATTTTAATATTATAAATATTTTTATCTATTTATTATTTATTTATATATCTAGTCACTTATTATTGGTTTTTTGTTATTTATCTCGTCGTTGTGCATGATGCATGCTTGTATGATTATGTATTATTATTTATGATGTATTTATTTATTATTACTATTGTTATTATTATTATTATTATTATTATTATTCTCATTCATGTTTTATCATTTGTTATTTATTATTATTCTCATTCATGTTTTATCATTTGTTATTTATTATTATTCTCATTCATGTTTTATCATTTGTTATTTAATTAGTTATTTATTTATTTATCTATTTAATCATTTTTTCATTTGCTTGCTCACACATATGTTATTATCTATTTGTGTTTAATTGCATATTCATATAGTGATGGTTGTATTATTATTATTCACGATTAATTGTTATTAATTATTTATTCATTTTATTATTTATGTACCCAATTTGTTAATTATTTATTTACTTACTACCTTATGTATGTGCTAATATATTTGTATTTAGTCGCAAACTTATATAGCATTATTATTATTATTATTATTCTTGATTAGCTTTTCATTAATTTATTTGTCATTCATTTATTGATAAGTGAATTTATTTAATTAATTATTAATTATTTTCTTATTTAATTATTATTTGCTATTTATTTAGCTATTTATTTCCATGCATGTTTAGTTTGCACCTATTATTTTATTTCTCATTCTTTTATAGTTTTGGCTTATTTTATATATTTATTTAATTGTTGGTTGCACATGTCTCAATTTGCATGTCGTGTGTTGTTTATATATTTGGGTTAAGTGACTGAGCTCGGGGCAAAAAAGGCTCACAATCTCTTTACCCTTATACAAATACAAACCCACTACATATTACAAAGCCCACCAAACATCAACACAATACATTAAGCCCGTTAAGCTCCACTATCAATTGTTTAACTGAGTATGCTTGTAAAATTACTCTCCCCTTGAAACCGTCCTTGTCCTCAAGGAAGGAAGAAATTTCTCATCTAATCAACCGAACTTTATCCCTCAGATTGCACGTCCTTTTAACTTCAAAACTTGTCCTGGTACTGCTACTTCAAGAAAGAACTCACTTATCATGTCATGGAATATGACCGTCTTACTTTCTAAACAAATACATCTATTTATTTATTTTTTTAAGCTTGCCCCAATTACACTTGCTTTGCCACTCCTGAGAAACAATGGTGTTTCTAACAAGATCTCTCAAAACCGCGTTCCCACACCCTGATGAAAGCATTCCATGTATGTCATCCAACCCATTCTGACATTCTTTGCTTCTGTTTTGTTCCTCCCGAAGTTTCATATAATCCTCCACTCAATCAGATGGCCCCATGATTTACAAATAACCTCAGGAAATTGAGATTCTAATAGCATAGGGTTACCACTTTAACTTCAAGTCATTCGCCAAATTTTCTTGCAAACTACTTCTAAATGCACCATCTATCATCTTTTTATGGTAAAAGCGAATGCCACACTTGCCAACGGGTCCCCCACCAATGATACTAAACTCATTTTCTATCAATTTGCTAGGATTGCCACTCAAGAATTACTCAATATCAGGAAACTCGATCCCAATTCTTGACTCAGCAGATTAAGTCAATTTTGGAACAAGCTCATGAGTGTGTTTTCCCATCACTGAGTGCTGATTGATAAGCATTGTGCATCTTAAGTTCATTCATTGTTGCCTCATGGGCTTGCAAGAGAATCTCGGAGGCTTTATTTACCATGCCGTTATCATCACTCAGAAATGTTCCAGCAGCATTTGAATCATGCACATAAAATGTTAAGTCAACCTTGTCCTTTTGCCACAACTTCTGAAGGTTCTCCCTTCGGCCTGGTAAATGGCCCCTGTTCTACCTATAAAGCTGTTGAATGGTAGCTCAAGACTCTATCTTGAGCTTCGAATATGAGCCAAGGTTGAGGACGTAGCTGATAATTGTTGTTAACTTGAAATACACCTTTGATACCAACTAAAGCATGACCACTCACGCTCTGAGGAGAAAAATAAGCAATTTGCATTGAGCAATGGTATTGACAAGATTTTAAGTTTAGAAAGCCATCATAACCTGTCATTTCCCCTGATTTGGATAACATTTGCTGCTATCATCATTCTTAACTTTCACATGGTCTAAAACTTCAACACTGAGCTTCTTTGTGATCTTCTTTTTGCTTTCCGATTCCAAACTTTCAAGTACAAGAAACTTTGCAATGGTTCCCCTTTCTTTGTATTACCTCCGGCAGTTCTTGTTTGGAAGCATTGTCGCTTTCAATTTTAGCTTTAGCAACGAGTATCCGACTTCCTTGCTCTGCTTCAATTTCACTATTTTGCATTGCTGAGATTATAACTAACTTGTTGCTTTCCTTTTTCATAAATATTTTTCTTTAAGACCAAACACCCAAGTTTTTCCCATACTTGCAAGTGTATCGACAATGAAGCCAGAAGTTGTTGCTCACCTTGTAATTTTGTCTACTCTCCATGTAGATTCTCTACCTTCTACTACTTCAAGCTGCCTTCTTCTATCTTCAAAATTAAGGGAGCCTTCATGATATTGTCCTTTGTCCTTTCTCCTTATCAACAGTAACATTTTGTAGACAGAAAGCAGATCTCCCTTAGCACCCACATATCTAATTTTTTTGCACTCATCAAGATACATATACCTTCTTAGTAGAACACAATCACCGACACAATGTACAGTACTTGATTCCTCAAAATTGCTTTTCACTTTAACTGTTATCTCTTCATTCCATGAGACATAGCAAACTGGTTTTTCATTAAAACTCATAACATTTTCAGAACAAGAACGCATCTGTAATTGAGCATCTTGTGTATTTCTAAGAGTAACATACAAAATCGCTACTACTATGACACAAATTTTCTTCAAATGATCCACGCGATTGTCTCCCAACAAATTTGCTTCAAGTAAGTAAACTAAACCTAAATCTACCATTAACTAGTGGAGTAAACCCTTGACTAACTGTGCCCTTCTGGGATCCCAACACCAGCTTGATCTCAAAATACATATAATAGGAAAAGGAAAATTGAATCCAAAAAATTATTCCAACAGAGGGTGATCATTCATGATTAAGAACATCTTTTCACCAGTAAATCTCCAGTCCAACCAATTACAAGTTTTGTACCTTGGAAAGGGCAAGGGGATCAAATGATGACAATGAGAACTTGCAAATCTCTGTAAGTCAAATATAAACAACCTTCGCTAAATTGGAAGCTTACCATGGCGTTGGACAGCCAATGAGATTTTCTGAGACAATGTTGCGGATCTTGAGCGTACGATGCCACTGGAGGGGCCATTGGATCCGTCATCGGAGACAACGTTGAAGTCGTTTCCGGACTCGGATCTTGAACAACTTCGCTAATTCGGTCTACTCAAACTCCACGGCCCTACCAACATTGTTGTTGGGTTTATCCTACATCGGTCGTAGAAGGTGTTGGTGCTTGTATATAGGCTAATGGGAAAGCCTTATTCATTAAGTTAGTATTGAGATTAAGAGAGGCCCGTGAAACCTATTGCAAGTCCCTTTTGGGGCCCAAAAGACTTATAAATGGTATCAAGCCCAAGTTTGCCTATACCGATTATGGTTGTCTCCCTCATGGGTTCCACTTGATGATTCAAGGGGAGTTTTCCAGGTGATGATTTAAGTTTAAGTTTTAAGGGGAGTTTCAGGTGATGATTTAAGTTTAAGGGAGTTTTAAGGGGAGTTTAGGTAATGATTTAAGTTTAAGGGAGTTTTAAGGAGAGTTTTTCGGGGGAGCTTTCATGTGACGATTTAAGTTTAAGGGGAGTTTTTTAGGGGGAGTTTTCCAGGTGGATGCCATGATTTAAGGGGAGCAATGATTTAAGGTGGATGCCATGATTCCAAGTGGATGGCATGATTTTTAAGGGGAGCAAGTGGATGTCGTCATGATTTAGGGGAGTTTTTCAGGTGGATGCTGTCTGATGAATGGAAGTTCCAGGTGGATGCCGTCAGGTGGCTCGCCCGATGTGTGAATGGGAGTTGTTGGGTTTAAATTTCGGGATCACCTAATGTGTTAAAGGGAGTGGGATATCCCGATGTGTGAAGGGGAGTTGTTGGGTTTAAATTTCAGGATCACTCGATGTGTGAAGGGGATTTATTGGGTTTAAATTTTGGGATTACCTGATGTGTAAAAAGGAGTTATTGGGTTTATCCGGGAGTTTGCTTGCCAGGTGGATGCCTGTTGGGTTTAAATTTTGGGATCACCCGATATGTGAAAAGGAATTGTTGGGTTTACTAGGTTTAAATTTTGGGATCACCCGATGTGTAAAAGGGAGTTGTTTGGTTTATCCCGGTGTGTGAATGGGTGTTGTTGGGTATATCCCGGGAGTTTTCTTGCTAGGTTGATGTCACCTGATGAATGGAAAATTGTCAAACAATGATGATTTTGGAGGGGAGATTATCAAACGATGATGATTTCGGAAGTGGATGTCGTCTGATGAAGGGGAGATTGTCAAACGATGATGATTTCGGAGGTGGATGAAGGGGAGATTGTCCAACGATGATGATTTCGGAGGTGGATGTCGTCTGATGAAGGGGAGATTGTCAAACAATGATGATTGGATGCCATCTGATGAATGGAAGATTATCAGACGATGATGATTTTGGGATCGCCCGATGTGTGAAGGGGAGTTATTGGGTTCAAATTTTGAGTCGCTCGCTTAGTTCCTTATTTAATTGCACCATAACTTCTTGCATAACTGTTGTTGTTGTTGTTCCTAATTCTGCATAAATTGATGCATAGTTTGTTGCATGGAATTGAACATTTAGATCAAATCTGGTTGTTGTTGTTGTTGCTGAAAAGAAAGTGAAGGGGGTTGATAATGCTGTGATGGTGGTGGTGGATTATTGGGGACATCAGGCGATTGTAGAGAATTATTCCATGAAAAGTTGGGGTTATTGCGCCAGCCCGCATTGTAGGTATTGTAATAGGGATTGTTGTTCTTATTAAAGTTACCTACATAGTTAACTTGATTTGTTGCACATTGACTTGTAAAATATCCTTGCCACACCATTCACACATTGGCTCCATAGCCTTAACCTATCCCTGCATATTAAAATTTTGAACTTGATTAGCTAAAGAACTGAGCTGAGCAAATAAAGCAGTAAGTGCATCTAATTCTAAAATTCTGGTAATCCTCCTTGGATGCCTTTCTTATGTGGCATGATGGTAGCTAGGAACCATTGATTCTAGCAATTGGAAAGCTTCATGTGGGCTTTTCCTAAGAAATGATCCATTGTCTGCCGCACCAACTATGTTCTTTGTTTGCCCCAACACCCCGTTATAGAAAGTTTGGAGTTGCATCCATCTTTCTATACCATGGTTGGGACACTTTTTAACAATTCTTTAAATCTTTCCCATGCCTCAAAGAGAGACTCACCATCAAACTGCAAAAAAGATAAAATTCTGTTACGTAATCTAACAATTTTAGAAGGTGGAAAATATTTTAACAAAATTTTTTCAGATAATTCATCCCAAGTGGTAATTAAATCTAATGATGACAACCACTCTTTTGCACTTCCTATTAATGAGAATGGAAATAAGTGAAGGCAGAGAGCGTCATTAGAGACACCAGGTTGCTTATACATATCACAAACCGATAGGAAATCCATGATATGCCTACTAGGATTTTCAGTAGGCAATCCACTAAATTATAAGTTTGTAACATTTTAAATAAAACTAGTTTAAGCTCGAAGTGGGTCGCATCCACCGACGGTGCAATAATGCTAGGTTGTAACCCTCTTGCAAGAGGTACAACCCAATCTTGGATTACCCTGTTGTCATCATTAGCTACTGCTACAATTGGTGGAAGTGGAGGCATTTGTTGTTGTTGTGGGTCCATGGCTTCTTCTGCTATTGCTTCTTGTGCTCTTCTTCCAGCGGCATGCAAGTTTCTTAAAGTCCTTTCAATCTCTAGATCACAAGAAAACAAGGGTGACCGCACTAATAAATACATAAACAAATAATAACAAATAAATAATCACAAGGAAGAAGACAATGATATAGTTTATTTTTTACTTTTTTCTTTTTTTTTAAATCAAACACTAAAATCTAAAAATAAAAGAAAACACTCAAAATTCTAACACTAAATTCACTTAGAAATTTTGATCCCCGGCAACGGCGCCAAAAACTTGTTCGAATAATGTTAGTGACATGTAAGTATACACGGTCGAAACAAGTAATATAATGATAAAATCGAGTATCGTCCCACAGACAAGAAGAATTTCCTTAAATTAATTAAAGAAAATTAAATTAAAAACAAAACAAAAACAATCGACTTCAAGAAATCTAAGTAATGACTTTAAAGTAAAGAAAAAGTTGTAATAATAAAATTCGTTCTAGAATCGAAGTTCCCTTAACATGAACTTAATCTTCCTCACATCTTACTCTTACCTTTTATTCCCTAGGATTGTCGATTTAGGATAATTATAGAACATGGTGGCTCTCGCTCCTTCATGCTTATATTATTTTGCCTCAATTTCTATCTCCAGTGATAATTAATTAATCAGCAAAATAATGCATTAAGATTTGCCTTACAATCGCATAGGGTGTTGTGTATCTCCTGACCACAACGATAAACAAGTTAAAAGACTCGTCGTATGATAAATTATCAATGACTAATCTAATTAATTTCTCCCGAAATCTAAATAAACCTCATGATCTAAGAAATAGGCGATCAATCTATTCTTAGCACTTAGAACATGATAACTCAAACAATCTGATTGAATAAATGAATAAGAGGTTGAAATTGTAACACCCCGTTTCGGCTCACCCGTGAACCGACCCGGAAATGTCACCGGCGACCGAACCGTTCGCTAATACTGGTTTGGTTAAGCCGACCCGGATCTGCCCTCAGCGTCTTAAGATGGGAATGCAACCATGAGATGCATGAATGGGAACAATTGGGTTCTAACGGAGTCCTACATACATGTGATGATATGCAAGCAAAACAAAACCATTCAACAAGCAAGAAATTTAAATAAAAATTCATTAATATTTATGGGAAAATGGACAGAATCTCCCCTAAAAGTGCAATAGGGGCCAACCTGTCCACAACAAGAGTATATAAATATTTTATCAAAATACAATAAAACATAACAATCTACTATGGCATTCAGTCATTATCTCTTTCGTTTCATTTGAGCCGAGTCTAAACTCCAAGGCTCCCTACTCATTCACAATTATCCGCTCGTCTCATAAGAAGCAATTTATCAAGACAAAAAATTCTAATTATCATTCACACAACATTAACACACCATCATTATACATTATACACGGCAGGTACATGTGTGCGCAGTTCCGTGCTGCTCCTCTGCAGTCCCGACAGCTTTCATCGCTTGCATTCCTCACCTACATATATATAGAAAAATCGTCAGTAACGAGTGTTACCGGCATGGAAAATAACTAATATCAATCTGGCACAGGAGAGCAAACTCTCCTGTTGAATGAAAACTATATACTTCCTCAAGAACTCTCATCAGGGCACATATGGGAGCCGTCGCCCTCAGGTCGACAGCGTCCCCCTTTCTTTCTCATTCTCATACCTTGGTCATTCCTCTATCACTTCTCGCATTAAATCTCATTCCTTTTCACCCTCTACACCTTCCATATTACTCCCGGCCTTGAGCACGAAGGCCGAGCACTCTCAGACAGTCGCCTTTAGTACCCTTTGAAACCATAAGTCTAGACATGCGCTGCATTGCAGTACCCGTGAACCTCCACACTTCTCCGGGTTTGAGGAACTCAAAGGTGGAGTTGTCAGGATCCCTCGGGAATGAAACGGCCCACACACCATTCCAGAGCCCACTATCGACTCACACGTGCCCGCTCGCGTAGCACGGTAGTTGGATTTCCCTCATTCAATCTCTCACTAAAAACGCAAAAACTATACATATATATAGGTCTAGGTTGGGATTTATACAATAGGTCCGAAGGCATCATGAGCTGGATCTGAAGTTCGAAAACAAACTCGAAGGATCTCATCCTCGAGGGTTATTAATCTGAAGAGAACCGTTGGCTAAATGGCCCGAGTTAAGTGGGATCCGATAAAGTATCACTTAACTCGTCCTGCACATGATAAATCAAATACACAATACAATAGCGTAAATCAGAGAACGATTCCTACATGGACCTGGTAGAAGGTCCAAACGGGTCCACGTGCCTAGGCGGCGAGCTCCTACACCGTACCTACACAATCAAGCTAAAAGCTAACGCCCGCATGATGAATCACACATCCTATAGCATGCACACACAATCAACACAATCACGCATCAATCAACACACATCAACCTATATCAATTCTAGCAAGTCTACTTAGGCTAGTTTGCATTAGATCATGATCATTACTTAGTTACCCTAATTAGTTTCTTAGCCTCCATTTTGAACACAACTCAATCAAACAAATTTCATATTTTATCCTTAATCAAATCTACATTTATATATATTATTATAACACACAATTCACCAATCCTAGCATGCAATTCTAATAATCAATACTTTCAAATAATTAAGTTAAAATAAATTATACCTCGCGTTGTCGAAAATCGGCAACGTCTAGGGTTTCCATTTCGTGGCTCGAAACTCTCCTAGCGGCATCCGAAGTCCGATCAGATTGGATCGGGTGCGTTCGGTGGATGATCCGGCGAATTTCCCAAGAATCCAATTTTCCGGTGGTTGCGGCAGTATTTTGGCGAGTGTCGGCAGTTTTCCAGCAGATTCCGGTAGTTTTCCGGTGATGTTTCAGGACAGGGCAATCAGGGGGTCTATCGGCACCAGCTTGACGAGCTTGGTCCAATGGTGGTGTCAAACAGGGTAGCCGGGGCGGCGATGGCTATCGGCAACGGCATCCAAAACGGGTGATGGCGGCGGCGTGCTCCGATTGGGACTACAGCCGGCCTCGACGGCGGTCGGGATGATGGGGGAATGTCGGCGACAGCCAGGGGGTGGTTGTCGGGGTCACAACGGTGGTGGCATGGCCTGGACGGCAGCGAATCGACGAGGGAGGGCGTCGCAACTTGTGGGGTGATTCTGGCGTCGTGGTGGCAAGACGGTGGCCAGGGTGGGTCATGGCGGCACGGCGGAGCGGGGCGGCATCGATCGGCGGCAGTGTGACGTCGGCGACGGCGGCAGCGGCATCGAGCACAAGGCGGCGGTAGGGTTTGGGTGTGGAAGTGTCGGGAAAGGAGGTGAAATAATCCAATGGAAAAATCGTAAATAAGTATTGACTCGATTCTTACTCGAGTCAAAATAATAACTAGTTCGTAATAAATTCTAAAAAATCTAGAAAAATATGAAAAAAATCCCATAAAATAAAACAAACACTACAACATCCAAATGTCATTCTCTATAACTAATAACCCACCTGAATATAATCCAATGCGTCCTAATGCGTTATTCGGCCTAAAACTATTTCTACGATCAAACATATAAAAAGAAAAAAATATTACATACTTTCATATATTCTGATAACTCATTTCTCATTATCTTCTCGATGTTATCATCATATATTTAGGTACACCTGACTCTCATCGCTCATAACTCACAGTTGGCCTCGACTCAGCACGCGGTTCATGAACTAACTCGACTCGAACCAACTGGTTCGGTAACGTAAAACCCTGACTCGAGTCACGGGTTTTATAGAAATGAATTCAATTAAATCATGTCAAGTCCATTCTTCTCTAGAACGAAATAAAAGACTACTCTATAATAAAAATAGAAAACAATATAAAAAAGAAAATAGTTTTCATTATGAAAGAGAAAAGAATTACAAAACTAGAACTATTTCTTCTACTAAACTCCTAAACTAAGAGTTGAGATGTGATCAACAACAAATAACCACCCTTTTATATAGAAGATGAGATGGCCGCAAGATACATGACTTGAAGGAGGTTTCTTACAAATCAATATATTCATATTGATTATGACGTCCATTCAAATTTCCAACTTCTCGACGTACTCAAATGCAGCCAAAGCAATGTACATCCATTCTCATCGAGCTTTGTGAACTCCTTGTAGTAACCATTTGGTGACCATGACTTTTCAATTCCAAAGCTTAATTTGTCTTTTTCTGCATTAAAACTCCAAATTTAAGCATATCTCATAAAATATTAATTAACTAGAATAAAATGATAAATATCACCTAATTAATAATGTTTATACCCAGGAAGTACAAAATTATATTAAAAGTTTGGGTAAATATTGTACACTTTAAACACTTAACACACCACCATGGCTGTGATTGCTGCCGGCGATGTTGCCGCACCCAGCGGCGATATCACTACTTCTCTGACATTTTTCGACCAACCAGTTGCAGGACTCTACCGATCGTGCCCACCAACACCTCTACCTTAACGCCCCTGCCGATCCTGACCAACGGCAACCCCAGTTGTGCCGCCGTTAGCATTTTCCAGCAACGGGCAACGGCCACCTCGCTCGACCCATTTGCCTATGTTTGCGTCCACCTAGTCGTGTTCGTGTCCATTTCCATCAATCCAGATTAGCCCAGCCAACCCAGCCAAGGAGTTTATTTAACCCAGACCAAGTTGACTTAGCCCAACTCGATCTTGTCACCTCAGTTTGGTTTGGTTCAGCTCAATTTTAGCCGTTTTGACCTTTTTTCTACCGATTTTGGTAATTCGAGGCTCCTTAGATTAGTTTATATGCATATTCACATTATTTTGTATGTTTGGATGTTATGAATTTTTTTTATTAATTATTTTATTTATTTATTCATGATTTGTAACGCCCCAATTTGGCCCGATGGGACAGACCGAATCATGATATAATAATTTAGAAGCTACTCATTGAGTTATTGTGTACAGACTTTACGGAAGCGGATCTCAAGCCTCCGTGGAGGCTTAAGACAGACACTAGGTTTGGTTTTCATAGAATGCGTGTAGATTCATGCTACAAAGGTGGATCTTAAACTTGAAGGATTCCTATATGGACACCCTTAGTCATAACAGAGGTAGAACCACCCTTACAATTTTGAGGTTCATTGTTGTTGTGTATATCATATTCTTACTACTTAGTTCATGTAATTGGCTTAGGTCTTCTTATTAGTTACATGAAGATGATGGAAGTATTTAAACAAGGGTCATGGTCACCTGTTCCACATACTCTATGCGAGCAATAATTAAAGTGTTTGAGAATTACACAGCATCATCGAGTATTAGGGCACCAAATCCAAATACCCGAACTTCACGTGGGTCTTCAAGTGGTGTGAACCTTAAGCTCCTCCACCTACGTTACTCTAACACACAAATAGCTGCAGCCAAATACGTTTCATGTACTTGATTTAGCTCCTCATCATGTTCCAGAACTCTGAGGCTTATATACCTTGCAAACGATGGTTAGCCTTGCCACAAAGTATAACTTTATAGCAAAATATAATAATATAAAGATAAAGCATGTTAACACAACCATCATGACATACATCCGAATCGTACATGGTTCACATAGTTAGGGTATATGCCCGTCATATAGTCATTCAGAAAATACATAGTCTAAAGCAAACAACATAACATAGGGCCCCCACTACCACCGCCATTGTGTTGTTTGATCCATGCACCTAGGACACCCAATGTCAGGGAACCTCACCTACATACAATAGAAAACCACGTCAGTAATCAAATAAATTTGATTACCGGTCCGAATAACTACCGGTAAAATAACAAGCTGGCAAATGGGTATTCAATTACCCACAAAACTTCAAAATTGCCTCACACTGGGCAGTAAGTAAACATACTTAAACAAGTGTCGGCTTGCATGCACAGCTAATATTCATATTCATACATACAACGCTTATGCCCTCACATCCTCCATATGACACCCGCCATGGTACTCGAGTGGTAAAAGGAACATTGAAGTTAGTGCCACAAATTTCAGAAATGTGTTGCATTATGCAGTACCCTTATACACCCCACCACCTCAGGGTTTGAAGGAGTATTAGTGCGGTCCATACATATCTCAACACCGCTCACTCTCTTATTCGTAAAATTGTGTGTACTTATATAGTAGGTTTAGGGAAGAGAGTTATATCATATATTTCTAGAGCTTCAGTTCGAAAACTAACAAGGGGCCTCATCCTTATAGTTTTATTAAACATATGTAGAAAATAAGGCTAAATGGCGGACATCGGAGGGATCCAATAAAACATCGTCGATGTTGTCCTACATCTAAAACACGGTTAAACTCGATACGCATGGAGTCAAGCAGAGATCAAGCAAAGTAGAGTCCTATGGACCTAGGTGAGTAGAGCTTTGTATTCTAGTTGGTGAACTCACCTGCGATACCTAGCACGGAGATGGAACCGAATAAGAATCGGGTCACATCAACATGCAAAACAAGGCAAAGGCTCCACACAAGCTCAACACCTAACACACTTAATTATCTTAATTAGGACCTAAGTGAAGTGTTAAACCTTATTAAGCAACTTTATTAAAGTTTTGGTTTCATGTTCATTTAGTGGGTTTTAATCAATTCTAGGGTTTTTAATCGAATGAGCTTACCATACAATTTTTTGGATGGGCCTTACAATGTCCAAATATATTGAAATTTGGATGTGTTGTCCCTTACACTCAAAGCTTAGTAGGTAAATTTTACCAAGGCTGACCCATGGGCCAATCAAGGGGAACAAGGCCCATTAAGCTCCTCCCTAAGGTGCTAGAACAATGTTCCTAGGGCTGCGCACTAATTATGTAACTATTGGTTCACGGGCTAGAGGACTCCAAATGGGCTTGGATCAATGGACTAGTTAGCTAACACACGTAGGTTGAGCCCAGTAAGAGCTAGGCCAAATTTACTTTGTAAATGGGCCTAAGTGAGTTTTGCAATTTGGGTCACTGTATAGGTTGTTTATGGACCTATCTGGACCCTAATAAATTTGAAATTTACAAATAAAATTGGAAACCTACCTAAATGGCCCCAAAATTAGTCACAGTGTTACTGAGACATAGGGTAAGGTGTGGACTAAGTTTTAATAAAATCCAATACCATTAACCTATTTTAAGGTAATTTACAACTAGAGTGAAAAACTAGGGTTTTCACCCAGCATCTTTACACTGTCCTAGTAAACACCTCTAAAATATATCTAGATGATTTTTAACCATTCATAAAATTTACATCTTTCAATTAGACACTTAGTGTAGTATCATATAATTTTACAAGATTTTATTAGTTAAACATTCGTGTCTTAAAATATAATATAGTCACTGATCATGCTCATAGTCATAAACACACAGGAAATACAAGGCATACTTATAGGTGATTTTCATGATTATTTAGTAGTTATATTATGATTAAAAATTTACCAAGAACTCTTAAAATTACCATGAAAAATATGACATGTTGTTCATCAATAGATCCTATAGGGTCAGAAAGTAAAAATTTGAGAAAGGAGCGCTTATATCATTATAATGGTCCAAGTTGCCACCATTCCTCTCATACACGCAAATTAAAGGGCCTGGCAGGTAAAACAACCAACACAAGAGTTGTATATCTACATGTTGTGAGTGTAACAAAATAAGAATCGTGCAAATGGAACACTAGAATGGCAAGATAAGATTTTTATACTGAAATGGTGCATATCAGTGACCTATATGCATTATAAAAATCATATGTATTTATTTACTTGGCCAAATAGAATAAATTGGTACTCAAAATTCTCCTAACATTCATATATACACGATAAAAATGTTATAAAAATGATTTCGTGGACTCATACACTCAATACACATCAAACAACGACCAACAGAGCCAACCTAAACCTGATACTAACGAGCAACGACCAAGGGGAGGCCTTTGAGGCATCCATCCTCAAAGCCTAGCAACCAAGGATACTATGAATTTGGAGGGAGTTGCTTAGAGCTCCAAGGAGAGTATAAGAAAGCGGTTGGAGGTGAGGAGGGAAGGAGAAATGGTAAAAAGGTGAGGGAAGGGGTGGATTTTATAGAAAAAAGGTAGTTGGTTTGGTGATGTCATAGCTATAGGTACTATACCTAAAGAGGCATGGGTTGGCTTGGTGATATCATAGAGGTATGGGTGTCATTCCTATAGAAGTATGGGTGTCATACTTATAGAGGTATGGGTGCCATACCTATAAGTATGGGTGTCATACCTATAGTTGTATGGGTTGGGTTAACAAAAGAAATATGGGTTAGGTTAGTTAAAAGAGGTATGAGTTGGGTTATCTCAAAACCAAAAAATTTAAGGTTTTTACCCTAAAGCGATCGAGCATACCTCAGGAATTGCACTGTGGGAAGGTTATCAAACACATGGCAAACACACCAAAGACACGTGAGGCACACAGTCCTAACATCTAACTATGTACGATTAGATTGGACCAAACATAAAAAAACTCGGGTGTGCCACATCCAAATAGGCGTACCGAATGCCAAAGAAGGCTAAGGCCAGGAAACTTACACCATATCATATACGAACCACGACAAGAAAGGTCAGACCCTACAACTCGATTTAGGAAACAACTGAACCAAGAGTAAAAACCTTTGAGCGGATAGCCCGGGTTTTAAATGGTTATTCATTTCTCGTTATTTATATATTTGTTGACTAGGATGAATGATTATGTGACTACTTATTATTATTATTAATGTATTTATTCATAAATATTATTTTTGTTTATGTTTATCTTATTTTATTTATTTAATTAATTGATTATTAATTATTTTCTTACTCATGTTATTATTTATACGTACCTAGTCGTATGTTTATATGTTCGATATTTATATTAATATTCTTTATAATAAATTAATATTAGTCATTTATTTATTTATTTATTATTCATTTTTAATAATGATATAGTTACTTATTAATATTAGTCTTGTTTATGTTTACTAAATTGTATTTATTTATTTATTTATTTATCTATTTGTTTGTTTGAGTGTATGTTATTATTTATTTGTATTTAATTATGTATTCTTGTATTGTATAACTATGATATTATTAATATTCATGATTAATGAGTATTAATTATTTATTCATTTAGTGAATTATTATATATTTATTTATTTATTTATATATTTACTAACACATGTATATGTTGATATTTACTCATGTTTGCCTGTGTATTTATATAGTATAATTATATTATTATTTTACAATTAGAGTATTATTTATACTCATGTATTTATTATTCATCTAATTATCTATGAGTGCATTTATTCATTTATTTATTTATTTATTTATTATTATTATTATTATGTCTCAATTTGACATGAGTTTGTTAGTACTATTTTCTTTATTAGGATATATTGATAATATGAACACACACCATGAGCATGCATCATATAGAAACATCAATATTTTACTTAGTAGTAGGTTTTGATGTAGGTTACAAAGTCTGAACTCACCGTAGATGTGTCGCTATGCTTGGAGCTTGGACCACAGGTCCGTAGGACTCTCCCTTTACTTAATCTATGTTTGACTCCCTATGTGTCGAGTTTAACCATATTTTAGATGTAAGACGACATCGGCAGCATTTTATCGAATCCCTCCGATGTCAGGTCATTTAGCCGTGTTTTGTACACATGTTTAATAAAACTATATGGAATGAGATCCCTTATTAGATTTTGAACAGAAGCTCTAGAAATATATGATACAAGCCTCTTCCTTAAACTTATTATATAAGTATGCGTATTTTTATGGATTTCACAAATAAGAGAATGAGAGGTATGGAGATATGTATGGACTGCACTAATATTCCTTCAAACCCTGAGGTAGTGCAGAGTATGAGGGTACTGCATAATGCAACATATTTTTAGAATGTGTGACACTAACGTAACACTTCCTTTTGCCACTCGAGTACCATAGCGGGCGTAATATGGAGGATGTGAGGTTGTAAGCATTGTATGTATGAATATGAATATTAACCGTGCATGCACGCCGACACTTGTTTAAGTATGTTTATTTACCACCCAGTGTGAAGAAATTCTGAAGTTTAATAAGTTTTCGTGGGTAATGGAATACCCATTTGTCAAGTTTGTACTAGTTATTTTTCGGACCAAGTAGCACTCGTTAATGACGTTTTTCATATAATATATGTAGATCTTGCAAATCCTTAGAGTCAACTTTGGTGGGAGGACAGATAAACGCTACACATACTTGAGCTCAGCATAATTATTTACTTTCTTACTTTTACTTATATTTGATGTGTTTTGACGCGTATTTAACAATGTCTTACTTTCTTACTTTTACTTATATTCGATGTGTTTTGACGCGTATTTAACAATGTCTTCTTACTTTCTACTTTTACTTATATTCGATGTATTTTGACGCATATTTAACAATATCTTACATTATCATATCACCAAGAAAGTTGTTATCGTATTGATCGAGTCTTACCGACCAATTTTAAGTATGATTGAAATCAAGTCTTACCGACCAATTTGAAATATAATTCGATTCAATTATAACATTTCTAAATCAATTTTTAGGTGAACCGAAATCAGGATGTTACACCGAAAACGAAATTCAATTCAACAATATACATGTTACAATTTGATCTCTAGTATTTATACACATACAAACCCACTATATACACACTAAACATCAACGCAATGCATTAAAGCCCGCTAAGCTCCACTATCAATTCTTCAAGTAAGTATGCTCGTAACAGGTTGCTTTTTAGGGAAAAAGGGGTGCATCTCTTCTTGCACGTCGATTCGTATCTAAGAGGCGTAATTAGTTCCTTCAGATGGAGGCTGCATCATTTAGAGAAAATGATGTATCATTTGGGGAGGAAGGTCAATATAAGAGTTGTTTTTTATGGCGAAGCGACGTAATTTTTTGGAATGATGTATCGCTTGGGGAGGAATGGCAGTTGAAGCATTGTTTTTGATGGAGCAGTGTTGGTGACGAGATGCAACCAATGAGGGAAGAGAACTAGTAAATCAAGGGGAAAGCTTTTAGCCTTCCCCTTTTATAGATAAGAGGGAATAACGAAGATTCGACTCGCTCGTTGGTTAAAGGTTATAACTATTTATTGAATGATCATTAGTTAAAAATATTATCCTTCATTTTGATAACCGACACTCATTCATTCTTTATAAATAAATGTGAAGGTCAAAACAATATAGAAGTTTGTGGTTGGTAATTGACGCATTGATGCAATGTCACGATAGATTTAATAACTTTGAGGACCATCTAGTGGTTCAATCTACGAACAATAGTGATTTTCAATATATTATTTCACTTAGATTGAATTTATTTTTGGCTATATAATTTAAGGTAAATAATTTATATTTGAATTTTTACTTGATTCAAATTAAATATATTTAATACTCACAAACATTTCACGGTAATATATAACAATTAACAAGATAATCAAATGAAACATTTCCTCGACGCCAAAGAAAACACACACCCTATTTTTTTGTCGAATCAAAATTTTTGTACTTTGCATAAAAACAACCTCCCATTTCTATGAAATTGTCAAACGGGGTGATAAACAAACTTTAGACATAAGAAGAGTGCTGGCGGCGGTCCGTGAGGCCGGCAAGCACCCCAGGCTTGTAGGGCAAATGCATTTTTTCTTCTTCTCCACTGCTATGCGCGGTTCTCCACGATAACCGTCTTCTCCGCTGCAGCTGCTTTCCCCCACCAACCCGGACTGATGACTGGACCGACCCACAGCAGACCAAAAGCTCAAGCTCTTCCCCCATCCGCCTCCAACATTTTCCCACATAATGTGGACTTCTGAATTGGATCTTTTCCCGGCGTTGCCCTGCCGTCAGGAGAGCTTCAAAAAGGCAGAAAGATTCCTAATGCTCCATCTCCGTCTGCTTTTCACTTTCAGTGGTCGTGTGGGGAGGTACTCGGTCGTACCTGGTTTCCGGTTTGATTTTGGGTTGAAACGTCTCTCCGAGGGGGTAATCCTCAGTTCAGGTCAGCAAAAGCGATCGAAGAATCCGGCGGCTTGAGCCAATGTCAGAAGTCGGCACGCGTCCAGGGCTTCTTCCTCGAACACAGCCGGACTCTTCCCGTCCATAGCCGTCCACCAGTGGAGAGAACTCGCCAAGGCGCCCTCAGCAATCATTCAGAGGGTGCGAATGAATCCCTTATCGAACAACTCCTCTGCCATAGCTAGCTCGGGTGCATTTAGTGGCCTCTGGCTAGTCCAAGGTGAATTCGAAGTTGTTTTTTAGGTTAGGTTCACTTTTTCATGCCCCTAACTTGGGAAAACTTTATCTAAGAAGGGATGAGGTACAATCCCCCACTTTAATCTAGGCCGTCTGATTACAAGGATGGCCTGATGCACTATTTTAAAAAAATTAATTTTTTTTTTAAAGGCATTGGCCATGATGGCACCGCCTTCGGCCAAGGGTGGCAGGCGATCCACCTAAGGCCAAGGGTGGCCATGTCTGGCCGCCTCTGGCCAAATTTGGCCATTGGGCAGCTAGACATGGCCGGTCGCAGTCGAATTTGGTCGCCGCCAGGTCCGACCGTAGTGGTTGGACTTGGCATTTCCCCAACCAGATCTGGCCAGGGGATGGTCGGTCCCTCCCACAATGAACGGACTTGGCCGAAGGCGGCCCATATTAGCCTCCCTGCCTGAAAGATCACGTAGCCACATCTGTGGTCGCGCCACTTGACCCGACTACAGAGTTGAGGAGGGGGAGGGAGGCATCGTCGAGGAGGGAGGTGGCACCAAGCTTGACTGTGTAGTTATATGCAACGAGGGTGGCGGCACAGGCAGTGAAGGCAACGACAAGGGGGACGAGGAAGAGGATGATGCGGAATGGGAAGTGGGTCGCTGGCACCAGTGTGGTGGGGGGAGGGTGACCGGTTGGTGGTACAAGGTGGACGCGGTTGCGGCGGAAGTCGGCCTGCAGGGAGAGGAGTAGCGACGACAGCGGTGTGGGAGGGGAAAATTTTTTTTTAATAATATGAATAGCTCTAGCTTATCTTTGTAATCGGACGGACTAGATCAAGCTAAGGGCAAAAAATTTTATCCTATATATATATATATATATATATATATATATATATATATATATATATATATATAGAAAGAGAGAGAGAGGATAAGGGAGGTAAGCATGGGGTGCTATGATTAATTACCAATTAATAGCGATTAACGACATTAATTAACAATTTACCTTTTAGTGTTTGGTCGACATGGAAAAATAACGACCGTCAAAACTCTCCCATGATGACATAGCCGCATGACGTCCGCCGCGTCCCATGACGGGAGAACATCTTTGTGTGAGATGCACAAGAGAGGACAACCTTTTTCTCAAGTCACTCTTTCAATATTGTATTATTATTATTATTATTATTATTATTATTATTATTATTATTATATGTGTTATTGAAAATTGCATTGTCTCGCTAATCAAGTTTTACAAATAATTAATGGTGAATAAGTGTGAATTTACTTAATATATCTCGTTAAATAAAGAAGAATTTTTGGATGTATTGCTGGAATATATATCTCATATCCAAGGGAATCACATATAAAGATCAATATCTATTCTTATTAATAAAAAGAGAACTTAATATTGGTATATGATCAAAAGTAGGATTTTTAACCAATCAAAATATAACAAAAAAATCAAATTATTATAGTTTATCTTCTCATTAAATTAGAATCTATATTTAAAATCAATCAAAATATATCTAAAATATTAGATTATTATATTCTATGATAATTCACTAAAGTTTATCTATAAAATAAAAAATTATCTCTAAGACAAACTCAAAGTTATTTAATGTTTTTTTAAACTAACATATAATACTATTTTGATACTTGAAATTAACAAATATATTTTACATTACCTTAGATATTGATTTAGCTTAATTAAAAAAATTATTATGTTTAGTAACTTTTATAACTTGGTTTTTGGAGTTAATCATAAAATATCTCATTAGGGAGTTATTTATAGAGTTTGACTTTTAAAATTATAGAGTAAAGTTGACTTAGGGAATTTTTAAAATCAAATAAGAATTTTTAAACTATGATTAAGAGAGGATAATCACCAAATCATGGGGCGTTGCTTAAAACCCTAGAGCAATATTGATTAGATGTGATAGTATAGATTGGCAAAATGACGTTAATTTAAACAACCAACTAGACAAATGTTTTCAAATACTTTCTAATTAAGGATTCCAATCCTACTTTTTTAAATTGTATTTCACTCAAAAAGTTATGAACAAATGTAAATAATAATAATATTGGCTTGAAGTCTAAGCAGCATATATAGGAGTGCTTGTAACTACTGGCGTTGTGAGTTGTGACTAAGTTACCTTCCGTTTCATTGTTTTGGTAATACTCGATATGAATCCGTATCGGCACCATTTTAATTTGTACCGGTATTTTAATATAAATTTTATTAAAGCCCAATTTATTTATTAAAAACCATAGCATTTTAGGTATTTAATTAAATATTAATTACAAAAATATTTTCAATGTCTAATAAAACATTTTATTTATGATTTTAAAATTTAGTTAAACACAATTTGACCTAATTGAATCAAATTTTTGAAGTCGTTGACTTATGATCGTAAAATTCAGTTAAACCCGATTTGACCTAATTGAACCAAATTTTTGAGCTCATTGATTTTTAACACCAAAAGATGGTGACCGCTCGGTGATAAATTTTCGTGTTTTAATTTAGTAAATTTTTTGTGACAAAATTGTGACAGATTTTTGTATTATTTTAATTTAGTGATTTTTCGATGACAAATTTTTTTTGTCACCGTCTTTTGGTGATAAAACAGTGACAAATTTGTCACCAAATTTAAGTGACAAAATTTTGGTGATAGAAGTTCTAATTCCCATTAGTATAAGTATTGATAGGACATTTGAAATTTTGGCTCCTAGGAGATGACCTGCAATAATTTTACCATATTTTCGAGTCTTGATACAGGAAACCCTGCAATAATTTTGCCATATTTTCGAGTCTTGATCCAGGAAACTGAACTACACTTGTGATTAATTTAAGACTTAAAGTTACCTCTGGACTGAACTGATTTATAAACTTACATTTCAACCCAAATAGGCCGAGGAAAATGGAACATCATCCCATTTTTCTCATGTGTTACATATCAGGGGGCTTGACAAAAACAAAAACAAAAACAAATAGTATCATTATTAATGTCATTAATCTACACGAAGAAAGTGTTCATATTGTGTCCCCTCTAGGGTCTTACATACATTCTTCCAATTCTCAACATGTTCTGATAAGGGTTTTGTGTGAATCTTTACCTGACGGCTCTTCAATTTCATCTTGGGCAACCATAGAAACTTCTGAAGTTCGTTCAACTTCTGCAATAACAAAAAGTTCAACTAATGAGACAAAAAAAATTCAAGAATGTCAAAACAAAATTCACTTTTCAAAGAAACAAACATTTAAGAGAAACTAGCCACAACTACAAGCGATAGTTATGTATGTATTGCTCATACAAAAAACTAGCAAGCTATTTCATGGGAGAGAAAACTAGCATGCATTATAAGAACTGCCCACATGAATAGCCCTGCTCATTTGTATAAAAAAAATGTAAAACTGACTATGTTGCTGTGAAGGATCAGTACTTACAGTTCTATTGGTAACAAGATCTTCATAGTAAAGAACAATATGACGAGTACTCTTGAAGTATTGTGTTGCATTATTTGTCAATTCCTCAATGTGTTTCAAATCTTGCAGTAAATTTGAGGTGTCTATTTGAGGTTTGTACCTTGCAAGAATTTCAGCCTAAAAATTCATGCATGCTATCATCAATTAGCAATAAACCCATAAACCTCTCTTTCAATTACAATAAAATTGTCAGATGATAATTGCAAACATCAATATTTCAAAGAAATACAAAACTATAAGAGAAGGAAGAACAGACCTCGGATGTTGAGTGGACATGAGACTTGTGAGTCCCATTTAGTTGCTTTGATTGTCGATCAAAAGAATTAGAAAGTACTGAAACCAATCTTCGTAAATGGTTTCGGCGAAAGAAAAATATTGCTGAGACACCTTTTTTGTTGAAGTACTCAACAATTTCCTTGTGATTGGCCATCAAACCCTATATAGGTCCATATAGAATGTCTCGAATATTAACTTTCATCATAAAAATTTTTTAGCTCAAATATGCACAAGTTCGACTATTGTTTTAGTTAATTTCTCAACAAAAATTACTCTCTTAAATTACCCAATCTAATGGAAATTAAAGTCTCGATCAACATAATATAAATATATAAACATATGTTTTTTGTACCAACAAAAATTAGAACTATTCTTTTATAATATGTGGCTTCACAAGAATTTGGCTAAATATCTTCATCCATAATTAATCACTAACAATATTACCATCCGTAATGAAAATATTCATAAATTAATAATCTTTGACGTTGTTCTTGGCTTTGACAAATAATGAAACAAGTCTTAGACTGAAAAATAAGCTGGAAAATTTAAAATATATCACATATCTTAAAATTTTATAAATTTAAATAAAAAAATGAGGAAATGCAGAAGATATCATTTTTAATATTTTAAATTTTTTTTAAAAAAATATCACATATTCAAATTATACAATCCATGTGTGATAATCAAAGCATTTTCGGTTATATAATAAATTTGAATACTCCGAACCCAATATGATCCCAACCATATCCAATTCAATCTGAAAGGGTTGGATATGTAGATCGGATTTCGATATCCAAACCCATACTTATTCATTTTTATATACAGGCTTGGCAACATTTTGCATAAAATGGTACATTTGACCTAATGTTGAAAGCCGAGGAAAATGAATTTGAAGTTAACAGCATCATAATTATATATTTTGTCCTTGTTAAAGAAAGGATCTCATTCTGCAATGGTTATTCAAAGGTATTAACATTATTATCACATCTTATCCGCTCCAAAACTATGTTAATTTGAAGAGTTACTAATGCATAAAGGAATTATATATCTTGGTGAAATAAGAGTAGGTTTCTTCAAATTTTTACAAAGAAAGAAGTCAATATTTTTGCACCTGATTAAGCATCCATTTGAAACCCACAGCAGCAGAGCATTCATTCTTTGATGCACTACTGAACCAATCAAGGTTGTAAATTTTGTCCAAAGTGCTAATAATAGATGAAGCATTAGCTCTCCTCTCCTTCACTGAAAAAATTTCACCATTGGAGCTCACATTAACATGACTATTCAGTAATGTCTCAAACCATCCACTCCCAGATCTTTGTGTTGACAAAATTGCAAAGGAACGGACAGGATTGCATGAACATTCTTCCCTGTGAACAATAAAATAATTGAAATATCAAGCTGATATTAATGATAGGTTGGAGAAATCCAACAACATTGGAAGATATATATATATATATTATGCATGGTATTACCTCTTATAAGTTAAAGGTTCTGGTAAACTGAGATATGCCATTTCTTCATCTGGAATGCTTGAGGTGTTACAAACCCATCTTACAGGTTGCATGCTAGGGTAAAAATTTACGTGAGTGATGATATCTGCCTGCTTTAAACAATTTGTACATATATAGAGAACACATATTGTTGCCATAACTAACAAGATCACTCTAGATGCCAAAAATGATTTCTTCGGAGATTTTATAGTGTTTTGATCCTGAAACAAAGAAAATCATTCACATCAATATGATAATATACTATAACAAGACCATGATGAAATATATATCAACGTTATTAACTAGAATCTGCCCCATTAACACTGTTTGGATATCAGGTGGAAGAAATAGCTAGAAAAAGAAGTTATTAATGAGATGTCAAAATCTTTATTCGGATGAAAAATGAAGAATTGCAATTTTCTTATCAGAAGAAAAATGTCCATGAAGCTCATGTATATGCATCAAGAAAAGAAAAAGGAAGCAACAAACCATAACAAGGTCAAAGAGCTAGTTTGATCACCTTATTATTTGTAAAGAGGCATGGATCAGCCGCCATACCCTAACTCTAGAGCAGACAAGAAACTATCAAAAGAACACCTTCTTCTTTCCTCCTCTACTCCTTCACAAACCAAGAACATGCAAGAGCACCCTTGTGCACCACCAAAACCCAATTCTGATTTTCGGTTCTACCACCCTTTGTCATTCCTCATATTAGTGCCTCCCACAAGCTCTGAATTTGTTTCTCCTTGCCTCTCCATTGACTTCCCCTTAATATATTAAAGGCCTTGGAAGATGAGACGATGAGAAGGAGAAGCAAAACACAGAGAAGAGGAGGCTTAAGTTTCTCATATTGTGGGTTGGAATTTACAAATTTGGAGGCATACAAACCAAACAAACAGCCACAACGAGATGGTTGAAAACAGAGGGAGATGGGAGGCAGGGGGAAATGTTTGGATGAAGAATGTAGGCAAGAGTTTGTGGAAGAGAATGGTGGGTGTCTATATAGAGTAAGGATTTTTAGTGGCCTTCATGTTCTCTTTTCTCATGAATATTCTAAAGCACCAGGAAGACAAAGGTTAGATTCAGTATTCTGGGGGAAAATGCTGATTATAATATATATAGGTGTCCTATGTAACAATTTTTTATTAATTACACAATATAGATAATTTTTTAAAATTTGATGTCTTCCGGACTTCCACATGTATCTATGATTTGTTTATTTATTAAGATAATATATATATATATATATATATATATATATATTATTTACAAACTACTTATAAGCTACAAAAAATTAATAGATTTTAACAAAAATATGTCATTTACATTAAAATGCAATTTTGTTTTTTACAGGCCCATGCATATTTTTGTATGATTAAATAAGTTCTTTAGACAATTTTGTACATAGACGCCTTACATAAATTCTTAAGTCAAAATCATACAAATTATATTGATCAAAATAAAATTTAAGATACTCTTAAAATAACATATACTTTAGCATTTCTAAATAATGCAAATATAATAAAGAACTCCAAAATAAAAGTATTCTAATATTTCTTTCTTTGCATTCAAACCCTCCCCTTCTCCGGGTAAGCCTCCGCCGATGCTCTGGTGGTGTAAAGTTCGAGTCTATGTCGGCTTTGCGATGAGAAAAATGGCGCCTTTGGTTGGATTTTGTGCAGAGTCGGTTGGGTCTCATGATGTCGCGGAGCAGCTTCGGTTCGAGGTGGTATCGTAGCAGGAGATTGGGGAGTGCAAGTCGAGGGCTGTGCTGTATAAGCATAAGAAGACCAGTGCCGAGGTCACGTCGTTGTCGAACGACGACGAGAACAAGGTTTTTGGGGTTGTGTTCAGAACTCCACCGTATGTGCCTCCATGCCCATGTCTAGCTTTTTTTTTTTTTAAAGGATCACTTTGTTAACGTGTTATTCATATGCTAAGCTTAATGAGTTCGATAGATGCAGCGTTAGGGACTGTCTTGTTTACGGTGATTATTTTAATTTTGAAGGGTGGTATTTTATGTCATCTTTCAGACATTAGATTTCAAGTTCAGTATTTACTATTTACCGTAATGGATTGGGAACTTTGGGTTTTAAAATGTGAACTTTACATCAGTACAACCTGTCTCTCCACTACTATCTAGCAGCTTTATAAATGAAAATCAAAGCAGCTCTGCTTAATTTTGGTTATGGTTTAGGTGCATCAATAAGAACCGGTCCCTCTACTCCTACGTGGCAGCTCTGTCAATGTTAAATCTAGGCGGCTCAGCTTTATTTCAGTACTGGTTTAGGTGCATTACTAGAACCTGTCTATAATAGAACCCGTCTGTCCACTCCTTTATGGTGACTTTGTCGATGTTAAATATAAGCAGCTCATCTTTAATTCAGTAACGTTTTAGGTACATTAAGAGAATTCTCTGTCCTCTCCTATACGACAGCTTTGTCAATGGAAAACCGAAGCAGCTCAGCTTTATTTTAGTGCTGGTTTAGGTACATAAATAGAACTTGTTTCTCCACTCCTACGTGGCAGCTTTGTGAATGTAAGATCAAAGCAGCTCGGCATAATTTTAGTACTGGTTTATGCATGTGTTAGTGGGAGCCTTTATTGTTGCTTTTCAATCTAGTCTTTTATGTTTAAGACATTTTTCTCTTTCGGTCCCGGCAACATCATTTGTGTTTGTGTTGATGGTGATGATGATGATAGATGTTTTCTTTGTTTGCTGTGTTAAGATAAATGACCATGGATTGAAGCATATGCCGATCTTACTGAGTTTTATGCACCATCCAACTTGTCCCAATGATATTTTCATCTAGTCCTTTTATATGTTTGCAGGAATGATTCAATCGGAATTCCCCACATACTTGAATACAGCGTTTTATGTGGATCAAGAAAGTACCCATTTAAGGAACCTCTTTTAGAATTGTTAAAAGGCAGCTTACACACTTTTCTAAATGCATTCACTTATCCTGATAGGACTTTCTATCCAGTTGCATCTACAAATACTAAGGTAGCAATTTATGGCTTTCCATAAGAGAGATATGCTCACTATGTTCGTGTGTACATTATGTTCTTAATGGCGTCTACTGATTTTAGGATTTTCACCAGGAATATTATTATCCTAGCAATGCTTGAATTTGGTTTTATGGGGTCGATGATCCAAATGAGAGGTTGCACCTTCTAAGTGATATATTCTTTCATATTCTGTTCCCTTGTTGCTCATCAATTTTTTTACAAAATTGTCAAACTTTGTATAGATTTATTTGATTTTTTTGTAAATTGTTTTGATGAAACAACTTACAAATTATGAGTTGGATGCATTTTTAGCTTTATGTGGGTTGGTTAAAATTCTTCTTTTGCTGCAGCTTACCTGCATCAGTTTGATGCAAGTTCTGCTTGTAATGAATAAAAAATTGTGCCCCAAAGACTGTTCTCTAAGCCTGTTCGTGTTACTGAAAAGTATCCAGCTGGGGAGGGTGAAGATTTGAAAAAGAAGCACATGGTTTGTCTCAATTGGCTGCTTGCTGACGAACCCTTAGATTAAGAGACAGAGCTTGCTCTTGGTTTTTGAACCATCTCATCCTTGGTCCTCCAGCCTCTCCACTTCAAAGAATCTTGTTAGAAAGTGGTCTTGGAGAAGCAATTGTTGGCGGTGGTGTTGAGGACGAACTTCTTAACCGCAGTTTAGTATTGGCTTGAAAGGGGTCTCAGAAGATGATATTGGTAAAGTGGAAGAACTCATTATGAGCATACTTGAACAGTTGGCAGAGTAAGGTTTTGATTCTGATGCAGTAGAGGCATCTATGAATACTATTGAGTTTTCTCTTAGAGAGAACAATACAGGATCTTTCCCCAGAGGCTTGTCTCTTATGCTTAGGTCCATTGTAAGAAAGTCACTTTGCTAATTCAATTGAGATTGTTGAGCTATGGAAGTATGCTTAATCATTTTGCACGAGTTTTTTTTCAGAGAAATTGGATCTATGACAGGGATCCTTTTGAACCTTTGAAATATGAGAAGCCTCTTCAGTCTCTAAAAGCTAGGATAGTCAATGAGGGATCAAAAGGTGTCTTCTCTCCTTTAATGCAGAAGTATATTTTGAACAATCCTCACTGAGTTACTATTGAAATGCAGGTCCAAATTCTTCCATAGAAATTAAAACAACAATGATTTATTTGTGGATATTAATTTACTGTTCTTTCATGATCCAGCCCAATCCCGAGAAAGCCTCTCAAGATGAAGCAGTGGAGAAAGAAATCCTTGAAAAAGTCAAAGCCAGCATGACAGAGGAAGATCTTGCCGAGCTTGCACGTGCCACAAAGGATCTCCGTTTGAAGCAGGAAACTCTAGATCCGCCAGTAGCCCTGAATACTGCGCCTAGTCTTTCATAGAATGATATTCCTAAGAAGCCTATCCAGTATATCCTACAGAGGTATGTAGAGTTCTGAACTTGTTTGTTTTCTTGATTGAAAATACACGTGGCCTTTCAAGCAATTGAACACGCACATATTAATTGTCTTCTTGAAGGATTGTAATTCAATTATATTGAACCTTAATAACTATGTGGACTGGAACTGTGAAGGACCTGGTCCATTAAGACTGCCGGCTTTGGTCTGTATGGGCTTGTAGGCCAGATGTCTTAGTTTCTTCTCTTGTTGCCATGTGGATGCTTTGGTGGATGGAATGATTAATTGACCAATGTACTTCTAGGTTGGAGAGATTGATGGAGTCACGGTTTTGCGACATGATCTTTTCACGAATGATGTTCTTTATGCTGAAGTGGTACTAAATATGCACTCGTTGGAGCAAGGCCTTCTTCCTTCAGTCCTCTTCTGGTGAGTTTGTTCTATTGGAAGTCTGATTATTGTAAATTAAGTTACTTAAGCAATTTAAATAACTTATGTAGAAGCTCTTGCAGCATATTAGATACATTCAGTTCTTCTTTGTACAAAATTCCCTCATATTCTTCTAAGCATTCTGCCTGCTAGATGAATACTTTCTTACCTGAATCTTGTTTTTGTTAAAGTTGAACCATTATTAAAGATTATTAATAAAGATTCTTCTAAGCATTTTTTTTCATTTTTCTATTGAAATTTGTGAATAGCATTCACCTTGACGTTATTTTTGTTTGTGCATACTGCAGGTTAACTATGTTGGAAAAGCTGCTAATATATATGATACGTGATATCAGCTAAGCGGAAGTGCACATGAAATTTCCAAATATATAGGCAACGCGTGGTTGTGGGATCATGTGAGGGTCATTGGTGGTGCATATGGTGGCTTTTGTGATTTTGATACTCATTCAGGCGGATTCACCTATTTTTCTATTGCAAATGATTTTTCTACTAGTTGTTTTCTTTGATTTCTGCAACTTGCCATAATCTGCTGCTGGAATATTCTTGTATCTTTCTTATCGCGATCCAAATTTATTAACAACGCTAGAAGTTTATGATGAAACTGCAAACTTCTTATGCGAGCTTCAGTTAGTTGATGATACTTTTATGAAGGCTATTATTGGTGCCATTGGGGATGTAGATTCATATCAACTGCCTGATGCAAAGGGTTACAGCAGGTACAATCGTCTACTTCATATTCTGGCTTTAACCGGCTTATGATTTTATGTTACTCCCATCGGTGACTGGTCCCTCAAAACAAATGAAAACATGGAAAATGGTAGATAGTACTCGATACATTCTTTTTGTGATGCATATTTTATAATTTTACAATTGAGTTCAGGGACAACCAGTTACATGAATCTGTTAAAATTGGTCAAGGCTTCTTCATGAAGCTCTAAACGCCGTGGTTCAAATCTAAATACATTAGGCACGAAGGTAAAATTTATGACTGACTGGTATTTTGCAGTACGCTACACAACCTATTGGGCATGACAGAAGAAGAACGGCAAAAGAGGCATAAAGAGATCTTATCAACAAGGTATTTATGCTAAAACAGATGATTCTTCCTTTCTAGTTTTATATACACAGTTGTAAAATATTCTGTGATTCTTTCCCTAGTTTCAGTACACAATCTATAAAATATCCCGTAGGGCATTTTTGCTCTGTTAACATTTTTACTTTCTCCAGTTTGATGGACTTCAAAGAATTCGCGGACTCAATTGAGTCCGTTAAACACAAAGGAGTTGTTGTAGCTGTTGCATGGGAGAAGATGTTGCTGCTGCACTTGAAGAACGCCCAGGATTTTTCCATGTAGAATCAGTCCTCTAAATGCCGAGGTCCTAACATAAATCTAGGATACATTCAACTATCTACATTACCTTCCATTATAGATGCCATTTATAGGAGTTTCGTTTTTTTCTAAAAAAGAATCTGTTTTCTATTTATTTGTTGGCTGCCTTATTATTTACGGTCTAGTTGTCATTTCAAATGCGAGAATCAAGAATGGGGATTGGTGGGTCATAGACATTATTTAGTTAAATAAAGAGTTTTCTTTAACATTGCATGGGTAAAATGGGTGCGGCTCGGCATGGCTTCTACTTTTGATCTTCTTTCATTGTGTTCTTATGTTGTATGCATTGTATTGTTATTGACCAGTCTCACATGGAGATGGAGATCTGATTAGAAGTCATTCACTCTGTAAGGTCAATCACAATGTGCTTCTCAGGTTAAGAGGTGAGTTTGTTGTAAATTTTCCTGGAGTATTTGAAAAGGGGACAAAAATACATGAATTAATAGACGAAATTAATCTATTGTTATATAGTGTTTTCTTTTTTGCAATGTTTTTTTCTTTCATTAAGCATCAACTGTTGGAATGTATCATGTTGGTTCGAATCCTTGATGCACAATATTTGCTTCCCTGTCCGCTTTGTTTCATACAAGTGCTTTCACATATTCCATTGAAAGATCTCATAAGCTTCTTTTTCTGAAGTACTGCAACTTTGATGAGGATGGCAAGCACTTATAATCCTCTCCATCACCTGTTCTACTTGTTTATTCTCACATAAATACCCAACATGGGTCAGTAATGGCTTGTATTCCTATCAACTTCCCCATTATATAATTCCTTCTGCATCTTGCAGGTGCAATGTGGTGGTAATGGAGGAATGTTTCTAGCAGCCTACGGTTTGGATGAGCTGTATGATGGTTTGGAAATTGTAAGTACTGTCCATATATAAAAATAAAACGATGACATTGGCAAGTTCTATATGTCAAATGATTCGCCATCGTGAATTTCTCATCACAAGTTTCACATAAATCCATTCATGGACTATTTATGTCAACTAGGTCACTGTGAAGTAAGTTTCAAAACTAAACTTCGGACTCCAGAGATTTGCGTAGGCAATGTCACCCTATGTTGGTTTGGAGCCAAACTCTCCAAATTGACTCCATTGAAGTGTCTTGTAGGGTTGTTCAAAAATGGTTTGATCAAGCTCAATTTGGCTCCGGTTATGAGCCAAGTTTAGGTATGTATGTTAGGTTCCCTCAAAGAGTTTCATTAAGCTAATAAATAGCATCACATAATAATAATTTTAAATAAGAATATAATGGCCTAATTCATGACTATATTATTTCATAAGCAAAGTACACCAAATTGAGAACTTCTGATTTTAAAACAAAATTTTAGAGCAGTCTATAAAAGAGAGTATTTGTAAATACAAATTGAGCTAGACCAAATTCAACTTAATCTCAAATTAAATTGAACACTAATAGGCTTAACCCGGGTTGAGTTTGAGCTGTAGCACAAGTCAGCTCCATTTGTTTTTAGCTCAAACTCGACTTGTCCTGTAAAGACTCGACTGCCTGAGCCTACTGTTAGAGATTGTTTAGCTCAAGCTGATAAAAAGAGTTCTCGCTGCCCATTTATACCCACATGATCTTTTATAATATTGATTTCATTATCGATTAGTCCATCGTTTACAGCTAGAATTAGTGGGTACCTAATTATTATTTCCATCAAACTGCAGAAGGTTAGGTGCTATCACTTTCTTAAAAAACAAAAACAAAACAATTGAATCACTTGCAATGAAAAAGAGAACAATTAAACAACAATTACAAATTAAGAAACAAAACAACAACAACAATCAATCAATCAATTCGCGTTAAATGGGAGCTACAATTGCTAGAGGAGTGGGAAGAAAATCTTTCAACACTGCTTCAAGCTGGGTGAACCACTTTTGTGAGCTTCCTGCGACGCAAATGCTATGAGCGAATCGAGCTTGGCCACGGCCGCCCGCTTCTCCGGCGGGCACCAAGCCAGCGCCGACTTGAAGCACCGCAGCGCCTCCCTGAAGCTCCCCGCCGAGAGCGCCTTGCAGCCCAGGCGGTGGTACTGGTCCGCCCGCCCGGCGTCGCCGCTCCCCGGTCCGACGGCGGCGTCGAGCTCGGCGGTGGCGTGGGAGCACTCGACCCTGGATATGGCGGCGTCGATCTCGGCCATGAGGGCGTCGGGGGAGGTGGGCAGGGCGGGGATGGCGTCGTAGACGGACCATGCGCCGCCCCGGCCGGGCGGGCTGGGTGAGCCCATCCTTGACTGTTGTTTGGGTTTTCGTTGGGGACTCTCGCTTTCCTGCTTTGTGAGTCTACTCCAGCACCGGGGGACGGTAAAATTAGAATAAATTTGCACTTAGAATGATTAAAAAATAATTTTGCATCTGAAGAAAAATGTAACTGTGTCATATGAATTGACTGCGCGATTTACTTTGAGATCACATTTTCTTATTAATTTTTGTTGATATTCAATAATCTGTTTCCATAAAACAGGCACTTTATCATCTAGTGTGTCGTGAAAATTAGTATCACATCAAATATTTTTTAATGATATTCGATTTATTAGTCAAGGGTGCATCACCTATCGAATGATAATCAATATATTAGTAGGGGTGTGTTGGTGTGTCGTTAACTATATTTAAAGGATGAGAGACCATGTACGTGCATTGGGGAGTCCACAATTTTCATACACGGGTTTAATTTAACTTAAAGATTGATGCAAGACTCGTGAAGTATTTTTACAATGAGGTCTAAATGGAACAAGCTGATGGAAGCAGTGTATCGCTTGCTCAACCCTTCAACCAACAAGAGTACATCCAAATGATTGAGAAACAAAAGCCGCTTCTTTATAAAGAGAAAAATAAGAATGAAGAGAGGTACCTCACACTTGAGACACTTATACGACACATCCTCCAAAATGGTGCTAGCACCACATCTTCCACTATCAATTATCATGTCCCCCATGCCGGTTAGTCAATAGATGGGTCTCCCTCCCCTGTTGCCACCACTCAAGTATTGAGTTAACCATGTAGCTTCAACGACTCCTATGCCGATGTTCTATCCTTGCACGCATATGAGTTTTCTAGGTGTCACAAGCATGTCACTCTCAACAAGTCAACATTGGCCACCTCAACAACAACAATCAACCGGGTTCTATACCGGCATTAACAGTTTGGGTGGTTTCAACATGGCATCCCAGTCATTTCCACTCTAGCGCAATACGGCTTCATCGGTTGAACTATGGGTAGGACAAGCAACCACCCATGCACCAAATCACCAGCAATTTCATCAACAAGCAAGCTAGCTATGGTGCGTACCTCAAACACATTCTAGCAAGTTTCCCAACACCTTCCCTTCACACCAGAGGTACCACAAGCTCCAACAGTACTAGCTTCCATATGGTGGTTACCATTCTTCCTGTAGTCGAATTGACTACGCAAACTCCTACAGCTAATCCGAGGATAGACAAGCACATACAGGCCATGGTTGCAATGCAAGCAAGCATAGAGAAGGAAAACACCGTTTCAGACAGGATCAAGCGTTTGAGATGCCTTGCTGATGAAGTGTATGACGAGATGCTATCGGCCAAGTACAAATGATTAAATTTCACTAAGTTTGATGGTAGTGGGAATCATTGAGATCGCATCACCATCTTTGAGATAGAACGTGACAACATTGCCACCAATAAAAAATTAAAACTCCAACAGTTCCCTCCTCCTAAATCGGCAGTGTTACGTGCTGGTTCAATAATCGTCCTCTTTGCTCCATTGCGTCGTAGGAGAGCCTTGTGCAGCTGTTTACCACATATTTCCAGTCCATGGAGGTGCTAGTGAAGATTGAACATCTCAAACTCTATTACAAGGCACCAAGTGCAACATTTCGGGACTATGTGCAACGATTCTTAACCTGGGCCTCCCAGATGATAGAAGCTCTAGATTTGAAGGAGATTATCAGGCTCTGTGCAACAAACTCTAGACCATCTGCTTGATACTTGACTTCAGCCCCATGTTCTAGCTTCGAGGAGTTATGTGAAAAAGTCCTCACCTACAAAGAGTTATGTCATGCCAATTTTGCTGGAAAAATGCCGCAATTTGCATTAGTAAATGTCGTTGCCGGTGCATTTGTTGGAAGTAGCAGCCAAGGACATGACCGACGAAATAAACAAAAGCGTAAGAAGAAGAACTAGCATGTACCTTTACCTCGTGATGAAGCTGTGTCTAGGAAATGGCCAGATCCTAAGGCTTATTCCTTGGAGCTTTCCTTGATCAAACAAATCTTGGACAATCTTCGTGATGGTTCCACACTTGGCGATTACATGCTTTGATGGAAGTGACATAAATCGTCTTGCCTTTGGTCTTTAGGTCACATGAGTTCTTTTGGCGTAAATGGCATAATCTTACCTTTTTTGACAAGAGCACGTGAGGAAGATAAAAAAGGTGACAGGCAAGTAGAACACACCTTAGTCATTCCTGCCAATAACGCCCCTTCCCCATCGCCTTCAACTCCACTTGAGAATGTGATTTATGGCATCATCAAGCAAATACAATAGGTACCATTTCTCATCAGCATGTTTGATGCCTTATGCATGTTGCTTGCTTTGAACATGGAGTTAGAGTTTGCTCTCGTTGAAATTGTTGAAAAGGATAGAGCAAAGGGTTTTTCATGAACAATAATGGTGTGAACGATTACATCACAAATGTGGAATTTATGGGACATTCTCTCACTACCTTAAGTACGGTGATTCAAGAACAATGATCAAGGATTGATAAGTCCTGACCTTAGATGGACGATCGTCTTACCTCATCGAGAGGGATAATCACGTTCTCCAATAATGATCTCTATCACTTGGAGCCAAACCGCAATCATCGTCGCTTTGTCGGTGTAGAACGTAAAAATAAGATCATCCGAAGAGCTTTGGTTGATTTCGGGGCTTCACTCAACTTACTACCATGATGGGTGTCATGACAAACCCCTTTCGGGTAGATCCGTTGTGCCAAGGTGGTGATCTTCAAGCATTGGTGACGACTCTGGCTATCCGGCAGCATGATGCGGCAACAGAGCCTTTCCTTGGTGGACAATAGCAGAGCTCCTCCTCAGTGAGGCAGGGCTCCACAACGGGCTCTAGTAGGCACAAGCTTTCTTCCTTCCAAGCAGCAGTGACATTAGGCTCCTTGGTAGCTTCAATACTCCGGTAAGGCAGACTCTTTTCTTGAAGTTGCACCAGCAGCTTTCTCTTCAACTGCTATCAAGTCCGGCCGGCAGTACTCCGGGATGGCAAAGCGTCCTCCTTGGCAAAATGACGGGCTTTAGTAGTAAGATGGCAGTGGCTACTCAACTCCGACTCTCCAAAGTTCCAAGGGGGCAGGACGACAAGTCCAGTAGGACGGAAGCAAGGCTGGGGATCTTCACGGCTAGAGCTCTCACAACTCCATACTCCAGCAGGGCTGCGAGGCAAGCTGAGATTCTTCAATCTCCATAGGTACTACTTAATTTCTTTTCCTCCGGCAGTTTTGGAACAACAACATGGACCTTTTCTCCAAAGCTCAAAATTTATCCACTAAAATAGAAAAGTTCAAATCTATGCAAACGTTAGCCTCCTTCCTGATTTTTCCTAAACTAAAAACGGAAGAATCAGCAAAATATATATATATATTTTTTGCATTTTCTTTTTTTTTCAATCTTTTTTAAAAATTTTTTTTGCTTTTTTTTGTTTTTTTCATTTTATTTTGTTTTTTTCTATTTTTCAACTTTTTTTTTTACACTATACATCCATCTATCTGTTCACCGTTTAGGTCTCATTCGGAGGGGTGTGACTTCCCACCATAAGGTCCTGTTAAATTTTTAAGTATTTAGCATTGACTTAGAATAAAGAATCTACATCAATTATTGATAATTCATAACATTCTTTGCCAACATCTCGCTTCACAATATAGGGCCCTTCCCATGATAGAAAAAATTTGGACATTGGTAATCTAACCCTAACTTTAAGGAGATTGCACAATACTAACATTTAAGGTTAAAGTTGTGAGGCTCTATGTCTCGGTTGTATTTCCTTGTCATTGCTTCATGATATTTTTTAACTTCTCCCCTACAACATGACGATGCTCGTCAATCGCTTCGAGTGACACAATTCTGTTTGCTACATACTCCACTTGGTGATAGTTGAGAAGTAATAGCCATCCTTAGTGCAAGTAACTTTACTTCCTAATGCAAAATAGCTTATGTCCTATAAGCTAACGAAAAGGAATACCTCCGGTACTTACATGTGCGGAAGTACGGTATGACCATAATGCTTCAAGTAGCCTCTCATGTCAATCACGTTAATTATCTGCCATCATCTTTCACAACATTTGATTTAAAATCTTATTGAAAGCTTCCACTTGTCCATTTGATTGCGGGTTGTATGGTAATGATTGTATCATTTCAAACGGGTGTTGTTTTGTTAACTCTGCAACTTGCCATCCCATGAACGACGTGCCATTATTCGTAATAAGTTTCTGGGGACCTCCAAACTGATAGATGATATTAATGAATTGAGCAACACACTCTCCTGTATATTTCCGTACCAATTTTGCTTAACCCCACTTAATACAATATTCAATCGCCATTAAAATAAAATTGTGGCCTTTTGACAATAATGGATGAATTGGACTGATAAAATCAAGCTCCCAAATCCGACATAGCCAATAAGCACCAATCTGAGTGCAATGGTTCTGGTGGAAAATGCTTAAATGGTGCATGCAACTAACACTTCTCGCATGATTGAGCAAAATACTTACAATCCTTGTACATTGCTAGTCAAAAATATCTGATTCGAAGCAAAAAGTGATACAACCTTCTTCCACCTTGGTGCCCTCCACAAGTCCGTTATGTGAATCACTCATAGCCTTCAAACTTTCCTCCTTAGTGAAACACCATAGTAAAACTCCATCAAATCTTCGGCGATATAATAATTCTCCTTTAATAAGATGATGTTAAGCAATTCGTCACACCTCACGATCCTTGTATCGATCGCTAAGTAGCTAGCTGCTTGCCAAAAGGTTGTTAATATCTTCATATCAATCCTCAAACTCCTCTATTGCGAAGCTTTCAACTATAACACTTGACGGTAAAACTGCACTAGCAAGTGCAACGTGGTGAACAAATCAAATAATTGGCTCTATGGCATCTCCTTCACCAATGATTCTTGATCTCAATATGGCGAGTGCATTTGCCATGTGATTTGTAGAGCAAGGGATATGTTCAAACACTACTTATTTTGAAATTCTTCAATAGTTGTATCAAACACGTCATACATACAACCCAGTGTGCTTCCTTAACTTCAAAATTCCCTGCAGCTTGTTAGATTACTAATAATGAGTCACCTCAAATATGCAAATATTCCACTTTTAAATCCTTTACGAGCAACAATCCAAGCAACATTATTTTATATTTTGAGCTATTGTTGGTGCAAAAATATGCCAAATTGTAAGCATCTAAATGCATCTTCCCTGAAGGCTCTACTAAGATAACTCCAGCTCCTCCAGTGGTTCTCATGGTTGCTCCATCAAAATACAAAGTCCACTCTATTAATTCCTTATCCACGTTGAATTGACTTCTTCTTCTTTCTTCTCAGATGGTAGAGCTGAATGGTTGGCGAGTAACGCGGCAATTGCTTGACCTTTCATTGCTTTTTGTGTGACACACTTGATGCCAAATTCTATTAACTTTCAAAGCCATCTCACGGCTCTTTCCGACAAGGCCATTTTTGGAGTAGATATCGTATAGGGTTGTCGTATACCACTAAATGCACTTCTTGTGTAAGAAATAATGTCACAGCTTCTACAAGGCAAACACCAAAGCTAAACATGCTTTCTCAATCTTTGTGTTCCATTGTTCAATTGAAATCATAGCTCTCTTAAGTAATACACAGGTCGTTCTCTCCTAAGGTTGTCAGCCTAGGCTAAGATAGCTGCGAGTGTTGCCTATGTAAGAAATATATAGGATGGGTGGTCTGTCTAACATTTGAGCAAGTAAAGTTGGAGGTTTCAACAATTCTATCTTTATCTCTTTAAAGGCTCATTCAGATATTTTCCCCATTCAAACTTGTTACCTTTCTTCAATAATTGAGTAAGCGATAAAATCTTTGATGACAAGTTTGGGATAGACTTTCGAATGTAATTGATCTTTCCCAGGAAACTTTGCAATTGAGGTAAGGATTTAGGTGGACTCATATCTCCAATAGCTTCAATTTTGGCCAATGATAGCAGAGCTCCTCCTCAGCAAGGCAGGGCTCCACGATGGGCTCTAGCAGGCGCAAGCTTTCTTCCTTCTAAGCAGTAGTGACGCTAGGCTCCTTGGCAGCCTCAAAACTCTGGCAAGGCAAACTCTTTTCTTGAAGTTGCACCAGCAACTTTCTCTTCAACTGCTATCAAGTCCGACCGGCGGCACTCGGAAATGGCAAAGCATCCTCCTTGGCATAACGACAGGCTTTAGTAGCAAGATGGAAGTGGCTACTCAACTCCGACTCTCCAAAGCTCCAAGGGGGTAGGACAACTCCAATAGGATGGCAACAGGGCAGGGGTCTTTATGGCGAGAGCTCTCACAACTCCATACTCCAGCAAGGCTGCGAGACAATGAAATTTCAATGAGGCAAGTAGAGATTCTTCAATCTCCACAGGTACCACTCTCTTTCTTTTCTGAAATTTTTTTGTACTCCCCTTGTTAAGCAATTAGGCTCGATTCTTTATATAGTTATTTAGGACAACTCCAATAGGATGGCAACAGGGCAGGGGGTCTTTATGGCGAGAGCTCTCACAACTCCATACTCCAGCAAGGCTGCGAGACAATGAAATTTCAATGAGGCAAGTAGAGATTCTTCAATCTCCACAGGTACCACTCTCTTTCTTTTCTGAAATTTTTTCTGTACTCCCCTTGTTAAGCAATTAGGCTCGATTCTTTATATAGTTATTTAGGACAACTCCAATAGGATGGCAACAGGGCAGGGGGTCTTTATGGCGAGAGCTCTCACAACTCCATACTCCAGCAAGGCTGCGAGACAATGAAATTTCAATGAGGCAAGTAGAGATTCTTCAATCTCCACAGGTACCACTCTCTTTCTTTTCTGAAATTTTTTGTACTCCCCTTGTTAAGCAATTAGGCTCGATTCTTTATATAGTTATTTAGGACAACTCCAATAGGATGGCAACAGGGCAGGGGTCTTTATGGCGAGAGCTCTCACTAGCTCCATACTCCAGCAAGGCTGCGAGACAATGAAATTTCAATGAGGCAAGTAGAGATTCTTCAATCTCCACAGGTACCACTCTCTTTCTTTTCTGAAATTTTTTGTACTCCCCTTGTTAAGCAATTAGGCTCGATTCTTTATATAGTTATTTAGAGTTCCTATTCCATTATTACGAGCGGGAAATCATAGGTGTTTCAACTTATATCACAAATTTCCTCTGGCAATTTTGGAACAGCCCAGACCTTTTATATTAGGCTCAAAACTTATCCATCTAAATAGATAAGTTCAAATCCGTGCAACATAGTAATATTAATAAGATTTTGTAAAAATCGAAAAGATCAATGTTTCCATCTTTATCATGTTTGTTATTTATTTAAACAAATAATTCCGAAAATAACAATAGCTTATTGGCCTATTTTTCATCTTTATCACATTTCTAATTTAATTAATTAAAAATTCCGAATATAGTAATATTAATAAGATCTTGTAAAAATCAGAAAGATTAATTTTTCTATCTTTATCATGTTTTAATTTATTTAATTAAATAATTACGAAAATAACATATTAATTAATAGGATTTGGAAAAGTATTTGAAGATTTAAATATGTGTTTATCAACTCTTTTTTATCTTTAACACAAAAGATTAATTTTTCATCTATATTTTGTTTGTAACGTATTTAATTAAATAATTCTGAAAATAACAATAGTTTATCAACGGGTTTTCATCCTTATTGCATTTCTAATTTAATTAATTAAAAATTCAGAAAATAAAAATAATAAAAGATGTTGTAAAAATCTAAAAAATATTTTTTCCATCTTTATCATATTTGTAATTTATTTAATTAAATAATTCCAAAAATAATAACACTAATTAACATGACAGGGAAAAGTATCTAATAGATTAGATTTTGTTTTATAGCGATTACGATATATATATATATATATATATATATATATATATATATATATATATATAAGGGCGGGTTTACTGTGCTCAAGCACAGGCTGCCTGTGCTTGAGCCATCCAGCCGTTGGATTCAATCCAACGGCTGGATGAAAAAATACGCTCCACTGGCCGCGCGTCGCCACCTTCGGCCGTCCACCCCGGCAGACGCGACGCCACCCCCTGCCCCGCCCGTCGCCGCCCCCGGCCGACGGGGCGGCGACGCAACCTCGCGGCGACCCCTCCCCCACCACCGGCGGCGACGGGCGGTGGATCTAGCCGCCCCGCCTCTTCCCCTGCCGGCCCGCCGCCCCGCCGACGGGCGACACCACCCCCACCCCGTCGTCGTCCCCCGCCTGCCACTCCGCCCCGTCCCCACCCGCCACCCAGTTGCGCCAGGCCCCCGTCCGCGCCCACCACCCCGCCCCGTCCCCGACCCGCCACCCCGCCTCATCCCCCACCCGCCACCCCGCCCCGTCCCCCACCCGCCACCCCGCTCGCCACCCCCCACCCCATCCCCCGTCCCCCGCCCGCCACCCCGCTGCGCCGCGCCCCCCCCTCCCCCCGATCCCCCGTCCCCCGCCACGCAGCGCGCACCCCCTGCGTGGCGACCCGCGACCACGCGGCCACCGCCCCCCGGACCAACCCCGTCCCATGTCGCCGCCGCCCTCCCCGGCCGTGGCCGTGGCCGGGCACCCTTCCCACCCCCTCCGCCGTCGCTGCTGCGGCGACACCGGCGCCCACCCCTTTTTTCTTTTTGATCTTGGTCGTTGGATGCTAATCCAATGGCTAAGATCAAACTTGAGCACAGGCAAACTGTAAAACCCACGATTCGAGTTAGGGTTTTATATTCAGAACCGGTCGGGTCGACCGTTATTTTTCGAGTTGAGTCAGTTTCGGGACACGTGTACCGAGCCGACGCCG